>CAXIWF010002072.1:0-84398 GCA_964036045.1 Eutreptiella sp. 'Long Island Sound 2002' | reverse complement strand
GAATTTTCCGAGAATTTTCGAAGAATTTTCTGAGAATTTTCCGAGAATTTTCCGAGAATTTTCTGAGAATTTTCCGAGAATTTTCCGAGAATTTTCCGAGAATTTTCGGTCAATTTTCCGAGAATTTTCCGAGAATTTTCCGAGAATTTTCCGAGATTTTTCCGAAAATTTTCCAAGAATTTTCCGAGAATCTTCCGAGAATTTTCCGTCAATTTTCCGAGAATTTTCCAAGAATTTTCCGAGATTTTTCCGAGAATTTTCTGAGAATTTTCCGAGAATTTTCCGACGATTTTCTGAGAATTTTCCGAGAATTTTCCGAGAATTTTCCGTGAATTTTCCGAGAATTTTCCGAGAATTTTCCGAGAATTTATTGAGAATTTTCTGAGAATTTTCCGAGAATTTTCCCAGAATTTTCCGAGAATTTTCCGAGAATTTTCCGAGAATTTTCCGAGAATTTTCCGAGAATTTTCTGAGAATTTTCCGAGAATTTTCCGAGAATTTTCCGAGAATTTTCCGAGAATTTTCCGTCAATTTTCCGAGAATTTTTCGAGAATTTTCCGAGAATTTTCCGAGAATTTTCCGAGAATTTTCCGAGAATTGTCTGAGAATTTTCCGAGAATTTTCCGAGAATTTTCTGAGAATTTTCCGAGAATTTTCCGAGAATTTTCCGAGATTTTCCCGAGAATTTTCCGAGAATTTTCCGAGAATTTTCCGAGAATTTTCCGAGAATTTTCCGAGAATTTTCCGAGATTTTTCCGAGAATTTTCCGAGAATTTTCCGAGAATTTTCTGAGAATTTTCCGAGAATTTTCCGAGAATTTTCCGAGATTTTCCCGAGAATTTCCCGAGAATTTTCCGAGAATTTTCCGAGAATTTTCCGAGAATTTTCCGAGAATTTTCCGAGAATTTTCCAAGAATTTTCCCAGAATTTTCCGTCAATTTTCCGAGAATTTTCCGAGAATTTTCCGAGAATTTTCCGAGAATTTTCCGAGAATTTTCCAAGAATTTTCCGAGAATTTTCCGAGAATTTTCCGAGATTTTCCGAGAATTTTCTGAGAATTTTCCGAGAATTTTCCGAGAATTTTCCGAGAATTTTACGAGAATTTTCCGAGAATTTTCCGAGAATTTTCCGAGAATTTTCCGTCAATTTTCCGAGAATTTTCCGAGAATTTTCCGAGAATTTTCCGTCAATTTTCCGAGAATTTTCCGAGAATTTTCCGAGAATTTTCCGAGAATTCTCCGAGAATTTTCCGAGAATTTTCCGAGAATTTTCCGAGAATTTTCCGAGAATTTTCTGGGAATTTTCCGAGAATTTTCTGAGAATTTTCCGAGAATTTTCCGAGAATTTTCCGAGAATTTTCCGAGAATTTTCCGAGAATTTTCCGAGAATTTTCCGAGAATTTTCCGAGAATTTTCCGAGAATTTTCGAAGAATTTTCTGAGAATTTTCCGAGAATTTTCCGAGAATTTTCTGAGAATTTTCCGAGAATTTTCCGAGAATTTTCCGAGAATTTTCCGTCAATTTTCCGAGAATTTTCCGAGAAATTTCCGAGAATTTTCCGAGAATTTTCCGAGAATTTTCCGAGAATTTTTCGAGAATTTTCCGAGAATTTTCTGAGAATTTTCCGAGAATTTTCCGAGAATTTTCCGAGATTTTCCCGAGAATTTTCCGAGAATTTTCCGAGAATTTTCCGAGAATTTTCCGAGAATTTTCCGAGAATTTTCCGAGAATTTTCCGAGAATTTTCCGAGAATTTTCCGAGAATTTTCCGTCAATTTTCCGAGAATTTTCCGAGAATTTTCCGAGAATTTTCCGTCAATTTTCCGAGAATTTTCCGAGAATTTTCCGAGAATTTTCCGAGATTTTTCCGAGAATTTTCCGAGAATTTTCCAAGAATTTTCCGAGAATTTTCCGAGAATTTTCCGAGAATTTTCGGGGAATTTTCCGAGAATTTTCTGAGAATTTTCCAAGAATTTTCCGAGGATTTTCCGAGAATTTTCCGAGAATTTTCCGAGAATTTTCCGAGAATTTTCCGTCAATTTTGCGAGAATTTTCCGAGAATTTTCCGAGAATTTTCCGAGAATTTTCCGAGAATTTTCGAAGAATTTTCTGAGAATTTTCCGAGAATTTTCCGAGAATTTTCTGAGAATTTTCCGAGAATTTTCCGAGAATTTTCCGAGAATTTTCGGTCAATTTTCCGAGAATTTTCCGAGAATTTTCCGAGAATTTTCCGAGATTTTTCCGAAAATTTTCCAAGAATTTTCCGAGAATCTTCCGAGAATTTTCCGTCAATTTTCCGAGAATTTTCCAAGAATTTTCCGAGATTTTTCCGAGAATTTTCTGAGAATTTTCCGAGAATTTTCCGACGATTTTCTGAGAATTTTCCGAGAATTTTCCGAGAATTTTCCGTGAATTTTCCGAGAATTTATTGAGAATTTTCTGAGAATTTTCCGAGAATTTTCCCAGAATTTTCCGAGAATTTTCCGAGAATTTTCCGAGAATTTTCCGAGAATTTTCCGAGAATTTTCTGAGAATTTTCCGAGAATTTTCTGAGAATTTTCCGAGAATTTTCCGAGAATTTTCCGAGAATTTTCCGAGAATTTTCCGAGAATTTTCCGAGAATTGTCTGAGAATTTTCCGAGAATTTTCCGAGAATTTTCTGAGAATTTTCCGAGAATTTTCCGAGAATTTTCCGAGATTTTCCCGAGAATTTTCCGAGAATTTTCCGAGAATTTTCCGAGAATTTTCCGAGAATTTTCCGAGAATTTTCCGAGATTTTTCCGAGAATTTTCCGAGAATTTTCCGAGAATTTTCTGAGAATTTTCCGAGAATTTTCCGAGAATTTTCCGAGATTTTCCCGAGAATTTCCCGAGAATTTTCCGAGAATTTTCCGAGAATTTTCCGAGAATTTTCCGAGAATTTTCCGAGAATTTTCCAAGAATTTTCCCAGAATTTTCCGTCAATTTTCCGAGAATTTTCCGAGAATTTTCCGAGAATTTTCCGAGAATTTTCCGAGAATTTTCCGAGAATTTTCCGAGAATTTTCCGAGAATTTTCCGAGATTTTCCGAGAATTTTCTGAGAATTTTCCGAGAATTTTCCGAGAATTTTCCGAGAATTTTACGAGAATTTTCCGAGAATTTTCTGAGAATTTTCCGAGAATTTTCCGAGAATTTTCCGAGAATTTTCCGTCAATTTTCCGAGAATTTTCCGAGAATTTTCCGAGAATTTTCCGAGAAGTTTCCGAGAATTTTCCGAGAATTTTCCGAGAATTTTCCGTCAATTTTCCGAGAATTTTCCGAGAATTTTCCGTCAATTTTCCGAGAATTTTCCGAGAATTTTCCGAGAATTTTCCGAGAATTTTCCGAGAATTCTCCGAGAATTTTCCGAGAATTTTCCGAGAATTTTCCGAGAATTTTCCGAGAATTTTCTGGGAATTTTCCGAGAATTTTCTGAGAATTTTCCGAGAATTTTCCGAGAATTTTCGGAGAATTTTCCGAGAATTTTCCGAGAATTTTCCGTCAATTTTCCGAGAATTTTCCGAGAATTTTCCGAGAATTTTCCGAGAATTTTCCGAGAATTTTCCGAGAATTTTCCGAGAATTTTCCGAGAATTTTCTGAGAATTTTCCGAGAATTTTCCGAGAATTTTCCGAGATTTTCCCGAGAATTTTCCGAGAATTTTCCGAGAATTTTCCGAGAATTTTCCGAGAATTTTCCGAGAATTTTCCGAGAATTTTCCGAGAATTTTCCGAGAATTTTCCGAGAATTTTCCGTCAATTTTCCGAGAATTTTCCGAGAATTTTCCGAGAATTTTCCGTCAATTTTCCGAGAATTTTCCGAGAATTTTCCGAGAATTTTCCGAGAATTTTCGGAGAATTTTCCGAGAATTTTCCAAGAATTTTCCGAGAATTTTCCGAGAATTTTCCGAGAATTTTCGGGGAATTTTCCGAGAATTTTCTGAGAATTTTCCAAGAATTTTCCGAGGATTTTCCGAGAATTTTCCGAGAATTTTCCGAGAATTTTCCGAGAATTTTCCGTCAATTTTGCGAGAATTTTCCGAGAATTTTCCGAGAATTTTCCGAGAATTTTCCGAGAATTTTCGAAGAATTTTCTGAGAATTTTCCGAGAATTTTCCGAGAATTTTCTGAGAATTTTCCGAGAATTTTCCGAGAATTTTCGGAGAATTTTCCGTCAATTTTCCGAGAATTTTCCGAGAATTTTCCGAGAATTTTCCGAGAATTTTCCGAGAATTTTCCGAGAATTTTCCGAGAATTTTCCGAGAATTTTCTGAGAATTTTCCGAGAATTTTCCGAGAATTTTCCGAGATTTTCCCGAGAATTTTCCGAGAATTTTCCGAGAATTTTCCGAGAATTTTCCGAGAATTTTCTGAGAATTTTCCGAGAATTTTCCGAGAATTTTCCGAGAATTTTCCGAGAATTTTCCGTCAATTTTCCGAGAATTTTCCGAGAATTTTCCGAGAATTTTCCGAGAATTTTCCGAGAATTTTCCGAGAATTTTCTGAGAATTTTCCGAGAATTTTCCGAGAATTTTCCGAGATTTTCCCGAGAATTTCCCGAGAATTTTCCGAGAATTTTCCGAGAATTTTCCGAGAATTTTCCGAGAATTTTCCGAGAATTTTCCAAGAATTTTCCCAGAATTTTCCGTCAATTTTCCGAGAATTTTCCGAGAATTTTCCGAGAATTTTCCGAGAATTTTCCGAGAATTTTCCGAGAATTTTCCGAGAATTTTCCGAGAATTTTCCGAGATTTTCCGAGAATTTTCTGAGAATTTTCCGAGAATTTTCCGAGAATTTTCCGAGAATTTTACGAGAATTTTCCGAGAATTTTCCGAGAATTTTCCGAGAATTTTCCGTCAATTTTCCGAGAATTTTCCGATAATTTTCCGAGAATTTTCCGTCAATTTTCCGAGAATTTTCCGAGAATTTTCCGAGAATTTTCCGAGAAGTTTCCGAGAATTTTCCGAGAATTTTCCGAGAATTTTCCGTCAATTTTCCGAGAATTTTCCGAGAATTTTCCGTCAATTTTCCGAGAATTTTCCGAGAATTTTCCGAGAATTTTCCGAGAATTTTCCGAGAATTCTCCGAGAATTTTCCGAGAATTTTCCGAGAATTTTCCGAGAATTTTCCGAGAATTTTCTGGGAATTTTCCGAGAATTTTCTGAGAATTTTCCGAGAATTTTCCGAGAATTTTCCGAGAATTTTCCGAGAATTTTCCGAGAATTTTCCGAGAATTTTCCGAGAATTTTCCGAGAATTTTCCGAGAATTTTCCGAGAATTTTCGAAGAATTTTCTGAGAATTTTCCGAGAATTTTCCAAGAATTTTCTGAGAATTTTCCGAGAATTTTCCGAGAATTTTCCGAGAATTTTCCGTCAATTTTCCGAGAATTTTCCGAGAATTTTCCGAGAATTTTCCGAGAATTTTCCGAGAATTTTCCGAGAATTTTCCGAGAATTTTCCGAGAATTTTCTGAGAATTTTCCGAGAATTTTCCGAGAATTTTCCGAGATTTTCCCGAGAATTTTCCGAGAATTTTCCGAGAATTTTCCGAGAATTTTCCGAGAATTTTCCGAGAATTTTCCGAGAATTTTCCGAGAATTTTCCGAGAATTTTCCGAGAATTTTCCGTCAATTTTCCGAGAATTTTCCGAGAATTTTCCGCGAATTTTCCGTCAATTTTCCGAGAATTTTCCGAGAATTTTCCGAGAATTTTCCGAGAATTTTCGGAGAATTTTCCGAGAATTTTCCAAGAATTTTCCGAGAATTTTCCGAGAATTTTCCGAGAATTTTCGGGGAATTTTCCGAGTATTTTCTGAGAATTTTCCAAGAATTTTCCGAGGATTTTCCGAGAATTTTCCGAGAATTTTCCGAGAATTTTCCGAGAATTTTCCGTCAATTTTGCGAGAATTTTCCGAGAATTTTCCGAGAATTTTCCGAGAATTTTCCGAGAATTTTCGAAGAATTTTCTGAGAATTTTCCGAGAATTTTCCGAGAATTTTCTGAGAATTTTCCGAGAATTTTCCGAGGATTTTCCGAGAATTTTCCGTCAATTTTCCGAGAATTTTCCGAGAATTTTCCGAGAATTTTCCGAGAATTTTCCGAGAATTTTCCGAGAATTTTCCGAGAATTTTCCGAGAATTTTCTGAGAATTTTCCGAGAATTTTCCGAGAATTTTCCGAGATTTTCCCGAGAATTTTCCGAGAATTTTCCGAGAATTTTCCGTCAATTTTCCGAGAATTTTCCGAGAATTTTCCGAGAATTTTCCGAGAATTTTCCGAGAATTTTCCGAGAATTTTCCGTCAATTTTCCGAGAATTTTCCGAGAATTTTCCGAGAATTTTCCGTCAATTTTCCGAGAATTTTCCGAGAATTTTCCGAGAATTTTCCGAGAATTTTCCGAGAATTTTCCGAGAATTTTCCAAGAATTTTCCGAGAATTTTCCGAGAATTTTCCGAGAATTTTCGGGGAATTTTCCGAGAATTTTCTGAGAATTTTCCAAGAATTTTCCGAGGATTTTCCGAGAATTTTCCGAGAATTTTCCGAGAATTTTCCAGGAATTTTCCGAGAATTTTCCGAGAATTTTCCGAGAATTTTCCGAGAATTTTCCGAGAATTTTCCAAGAATTTTCTGAGAATTTTCCGAGAATTTTCCGAGAATTTTCTGAGAATTTTCCGAGATTTTCCCGAGAATTTTGCGAGAATTTTCCGAGAATTTTTCGAGAATTTTCCGAGAATTTTCCGAGAATTTTCCGAGAATTTTCCGAGAATTTTCCGAGATTTTCGAAGAATTTTCTGAGAATTTTCCGAGAATTTTCCGAGAATTTTCCGAGATTTTCCCGAGAATTTTCCGAGAATTTTCCGAGAATTTTCCGAGAATTTTCCGAGAATTTTCCGAGAATTTTCCGAGAATTTTCCGTCAATTTTCCGAGAATTTTCCGAGAATTTTCCGAGAATTTTCCGAGAATTTTCCGAGAATTTTCCGAGAATTTTCCGAGAATTTTCCGAGAATTTTCCGAGAATTTTCCGAGAATTTTCCGAGAATTTTCCGAGAATTTTCCGAGAATTTTCCGAGAATTTTCCGAGAATTTTCCGTCAATTTTCCGAGAATTTTCCGAGAATTTTCCGTCAATTTTCCGAGAATTTTCCGAGAATTTTCCGAGAATTTTCCGAGAATTTTCCGAGAATTTTCCGAGAATTTTCCAAGAATTTTCCGAGAATTTTCCGAGAATTTTCCGAGAATTTTCGGGGAATTTTCCGAGAATTTTCTGAGAATTTTCCAAGAATTTTCCGAGGATTTTATCGAGAATTTTCCGAGAATTTTCCGAGAATTTTCCAGGAATTTTCCGAGAATTTTCCGAGAATTTTCCGAGAATTTTCCGAGAATTTTCCGAGAATTTTCCAAGAATTTTCTGAGAATTTTCCGAGAATTTTCCGAGAATTTTCTGAGGATTTTCCGAGATTTTCCCGAGAATTTTCCGAGAATTTTCCGAGAATTTTTCGAGAATTTTCCGAGAATTTTCCGAGAATTTTCCGAGAATTTTCCGAGAATTTTCCGAGAATTTTCCGAGAATTTTCCGAGAATTTTCCGAGAATTTTCCGAGAATTTTCCGTCAATTTTCCGAGAATTTTCCGAGGATTTTCCGAGAATTTTCCGTCAATTTTCCGAGAATTTTCCGAGAATTTTCCGAGAATTTTCGGAGAATTTTCCGAGGCTTTTCCGAGAATTTTCCGAGAATTTTCCGAGAATTTTCCGAGAATTTTCCGAGAATTTTCTGAGAATTTTCCGAGAATTTTCCGAGAATTTTCCGAGATTTTTCCGAAAATTTTCCAAGAATTTTCCGAGAATTTTCCGAGAATTTTCCGTCAATTTTCCGAGAATTTTCCAAAAATTTACCGAGATTTTTCCGAGAATTTTCCGAGAATTTTCCGAGAATTTTCCGAGAATTTTCCGAGAATTTTCCGACGATTTTCTGAGAATTTTCCGAGAATTTTCCGAGATTTTCCCGAGAATTTTCCGAGAATTTTCCGAGAATTTTCCGAGAATTTTCCGAGAATTTTCCGAGAATTTTCCGAGATTTTTCCGAGAATTTTCCGAGAATTTTCCGAGAATTTTCTGAGAATTTTCCGAGAATTTTCCGGAAATTTTCCGAGATTTTCCCGAGAATTTCCCGAGAATTTTCCGAGAATTTTCCGAGAATTTTCCGAGAATTTTCCGAGAATTTTCCGAGAATTTTCCAAGAATTTTCCCAGAATTTTCCGTCAATTTTCCGAGAATTTTCCGAGAATTTTCCGAGAATTTTCCGAGAATTTTCCGAGAATTTTCCGAGAATTTTCCGAGAATTTTCTGAGAATTTTCCGAGAATTTTCCGAGAATTTTCCGAGAATTTTACGAGAATTTTCCGAGAATTTTCCGAGAATTTTCCGAGAATTTTCCGAGAATTTTCCGTCAATTTTCCGAGAATTTTCTCGAGAATTTTCCGAGAATTTTCCGAGAATTTTCCGAGAATTTTCCGAGAATTTTCCGAGAATTTTCCGAGAATTTTCCGAGAATTTTTTCCGAGAATTTTCTGAGAATTTTCCGAGAATTTTCCGAGAATTTTCCGAGATTTTCCCGAGAATTTTCCGAGAATTTTCCGAGAATTTTCCGAGAATTTTCCGAGAATTTTCCGAGAATTTTCCCAGAATTTTCCGAGAATTTTCCGAGAATTTTCCGAGAATTTTCCGTCAATTTTCCGAGAATTTTCCGAGAATTTTCCGAGAATTTTCCGTCAATTTTCCGAGAATTTTCCGAGAATTTTCCGAGAATTTTCCGAGAATTTTCCGAGAATTTTCCGAGAATTTTCCGAGAATTTTCCGAGAATTTTCCGAGAATTTTCCGAGAATTTTCTGAGAATTTTCCGAGAATTTTCGGAGAATTTTCCGAGAATTTTCCGAGAATTTTCCGAGAATTTTCGGAGAATTTTCCGAGAATTTTCCGAGAATTTTCCGAGAATTTTCCGAGAATTTTCTGAGAATTTTCCGAGAATTTTCCGAGAATTTTCCGAGAATTTTACGAGAATTTTCCGAGAATTTTCCGAGAATTTTCCGAGAATTTTCCGAGAATTTTCCGTCAATTTTCCGAGAATTTTCTCGAGAATTTTCCGAGAATTTTCCGAGAATTTTCCGAGAATTTTCCGAGAATTTTCCGAGAATTTTCCGAGAATTTTCCGACAATTTTTTCCGAGAATTTTCTGAGAATTTTCCGAGAATTTTCCGAGAATTTTCCGAGATTTTATCGAGAATTTTCAGAGAATTTTCCGAGAATTTTCCGAGAATTTTCCGAGAATTTTCCGAGAATTTTCCGAGAATTTTCCGAGAATTTTCCGAGAATTTTCCGAGAATTTTCCGTCAATTTTCCGAGAATTTTCCGAGAATTTTCCGAGAATTTTCCGTTAATTTTCCGAGAATTTTCCGAGAATTTTCCGAGAATTTTCCGAGAATTTTCCGAGAATTTTCCGAGAATTTTCCGAGAATTTTCCGAGAATTTTCCGAGAATTTTCCGTCAATTTTCCGAGAATTTTCCGAGAATTTTCCGTCAATTTTCCGAGAATTTTCCAAGAATTTTCCGAGATTTTTCCGAGAATTTTCCGAGAATTTTCCGAGAATTTTCCGAGAATTTTCCGAGAATTTTCCGACGATTTTCTGAGAATTTTCCGAGAATTTTCCGAGATTTTCCCGAGAATTTTCCGAGAATTTTCCGAGAATTTTCCGAGAATTTTCCGAGAATTTTCCGAGAATTTTCCGAGATTTTTCCGAGAATTTTCCGAGAATTTTCCGAGAATTTTCCGAGAATTTTCCGAGAATTTTCCGAGAATTTTCCGAGATTTTCCCGAGAATTTCCCGAGAATTTTCCGAGAATTTTCTGAGAATTTTCCGAGAATTTTCCGAGAATTTTCCGAGAATTTTCCAAGAATTTTCCCAGAATTTTCCGTCAATTTTCCGAGAATTTTCCGAGAATTTTCCGAGAATTTTCCGAGAATTTTCCAAGAATTTTCCCAGAATTTTCCGAGAATTTTCCGAGAATTTTCCGAGAATTTTCCGAGATTTTCCGAGAATTTTCCGAGAATTTTCCGAGAATTTTCCGAGAATTTTCCGAGAATTTTCCGAGAATTTTCTGAGAATTTTCCGAGAATTTTCCGAGAATTTTCCGAGAATTTTACGAGAATTTTCCGAGAATTTTCCGAGAATTTTCCGAGAATTTTCCGAGAATTTTCCGTCAATTTTCCGAGAATTTTCTCGAGAATTTTCCGAGAATTTTCCGAGAATTTTCCGAGAATTTTCCGAGAATTTTCCGAGAATTTTCCGAGAATTTTCCGAGAATTTTTTCCGAGAATTTTCTGAGAATTTTCCGAGAATTTTCCGAGAATTTTCCGAGATTTTCCCGAGAATTTTCCGAGAATTTTCCGAGACTTTTCCGAGAATTTTCCGAGAATTTTCCGAGAATTTTCCCAGAATTTTCCGAGGATTTTCCGAGAATTTTCCGAGAATTTTCCGTCAATTTTCCGAGAATTTTCCGAGAATTTTCCGAGAATTTTCCGAGAATTTTCCGAGAATTTTCCGAGAATTTTCCGAGAATTTTCCGAGAATTTTCCGAGAATTTTCCGAGAATTTTCCGAGAATTTTCCGAGAATTTTCCGTCAATTTTCCGAGAATTTTCCGAGAATTTTCCGAGAATTTTCCGAGAATTTTCCGAGAATTTTCCGAGAATTTTCCGAGAATTTTCCGAGAATTTTCCGAGAATTTTCCGAGAATTTTCCGAGAATTTTCCGAGAATTTTCCGAGAATTTTCCGAGAATTTTCCGAGAATTTTCCGAGAATTTTCCGAGAATTTTCCGAGAATTTTCTGAGAATTTTCCGAGAATTTTCCGAGAATTTTCCGAGAATTTTCCGTCAATTTTGCGAGAATTTTCCGAGAATTTTCCGAGAATTTTCCGAGAATTTCCCGAGAATTTTCCGAGAATTTTCCGAGAATTTTCTGAGAATTTTCCGAGAATTTTCCGAGAATTTTCCGAGAATTTTCCGAGAATTTTCCGTCAATTTTCCGAGAATTTTTCGAGAATTTTCCGAGAATTTTCCGAGAATTTTCCGAGAATTTTCCGAGAATTGTCTGAGAATTTTCCGAGAATTTTCCGAGAATTTTCTGAGAATTTTCCGAGAATTTTCCGAGAATTTTCCGAGATTTTCCCGAGAATTTTCCGAGAATTTTCCGAGAATTTTCCGAGAATTTTCCGAGAATTTTCCGAGAATTTTCCGAGATTTTTCCGAGAATTTTCCGAGAATTTTCCGAGAATTTTCTGAGAATTTTCCGAGAATTTTCCGAGAATTTTCCGAGATTTTCCCGAGAATTTCCCGAGAATTTTCCGAGAATTTTCCGAGAATTTTCCGAGAATTTTCCGAGAATTTTCCGAGAATTTTCCAAGAATTTTCCCAGAATTTTCCGTCAATTTTCCGAGAATTTTCCGAGAATTTTCCGAGAATTTTCCGAGAATTTTCCGAGAATTTTCCGAGAATTTTCCGAGAATTTTCCGAGAATTTTCCGAGATTTTCCGAGAATTTTCTGAGAATTTTCCGAGAATTTTCCGAGAATTTTCCGAGAATTTTACGAGAATTTTCCGAGAATTTTCCGAGAATTTTCCGAGAATTTTCCGTCAATTTTCCGAGAATTTTCCGAGAATGTTCCGAGAATTTTCCGTCAATTTTCCGAGAATTTTCCGAGAATTTTCCGAGAATTTTCCGAGAAGTTTCCGAGAATTTTCCGAGAATTTTCCGAGAATTTTCCGTCAATTTTCCGAGAATTTTCCGAGAATTTTCCGTCAATTTTCCGAGAATTTTCCGAGAATTTTCCGAGAATTTTCCGAGAATTTTCCGAGAATTCTCCGAGAATTTTCCGGGAATTTTCCGAGAATTTTCCGAGAATTTTCCGAGAATTTTCTGGGAATTTTCCGAAAATTTTCTGAGAATTTTCCGAGAATTTTCCGAGAATTTTCAGAGAATTTTCCGAGAATTTTCCGAGAATTTTCCGAGAATTTTCCGAGAATTTTCCGAGAATTTTCCGAGAATTTTCCGAGAATTTTCGAAGAATTTTCTGAGAATTTTCCGAGAATTTTCCGAGAATTTTCTGAGAATTTTCCGAGAATTTTCCGAGAATTTTCCGAGAATTTTCCGTCAATTTTCCGAGAATTTTCCGAGAATTTTCCGAGAATTTTCCGAGAATTTTCCGAGAATTTTCCGAGAATTTTCCGAGAATTTTCCGAGAATTTTCTGAGAATTTTCCGAGAATTTTCCGAGAATTTTCCGAGATTTTCCCGAGAATTTTCCGAGAATTTTCCGAGAATTTTCCGAGAATTTTCCGAGAATTTTCCGAGAATTTTCCGCGAATTTTCCGAGAATTTTCCGAGAATTTTCCGAGAATTTTCCGTCAATTTTCCGAGAATTTTCCGAGAATTTTCCGAGAATTTTCCGTCAATTTTCCGAGAATTTTCCGAGAATTTTCCGAGAATTTTCCGAGAATTTTCGGAGAATTTTCCGAGAATTTTCCAAGAATTTTCCGAGAATTTTCCGAGAATTTTCCGAGAATTTTCGGGGAATTTTCCGAGAATTTTCTGAGAATTTTCGAAGAATTTTCCGAGGATTTTCCGAGAATTTTCCGAGAATTTTCCGAGAATTTTCCGAGAATTTTCCGTCAATTTTGCGAGAATTTTCCGAGAATTTTCCGAGAATTTTCCGAGAATTTTCCGAGAATTTTCGAAGAATTTTCTGAGAATTTTCCGAGAATTTTCCGAGAATTTTCTGAGAATTTTCCGAGAATTTTCCGAGAATTTTCCGAGAATTTTCCGTCAATTTTCCGAGAATTTTCCGAGAATTTTCCGAGAATTTTCCGAGAATTTTCCGAGAATTTTCCGAGAATTTTCCGAGAATTTTCCGAGAATTTTCTGAGAATTTTCCGAGAATTTTCCGAGAATTTTCCGAGATTTTCCCGAGAATTTTCCGAGAATTTTCCGAGAATTTTCCGAGAATTTTCCGAGAATTTTCCGAGAATTTTCCGAGAATTTTCCGAGAATTTTCCGAGAATTTTCCGAGAATTTTCCGTCAATTTTCCGAGAATTTTCCGAGAATTTTCCGAGAATTTTCCGTCAATTTTCCGAGAATTTTCCGAGAATTTTCCGAGAATTTTCCGAGAATTTTCCGAGAATTTTCCGAGAATTTTCCAAGAATTTTCCGAGAATTTTCCGAGAATTTTCCGAGAATTTTCGGGGAATTTTGCGAGAATTTTCTGAGAATTTTCCAAGAATTTTCCGAGGATTTTCCGAGAATTTTCCGAGAATTTTCCGAGAATTTTCCAGGAATTTTCCGAGAATTTTCCGAGAATTTTCCGAGAATTTTCCGAGAATTTTCCGAGAATATTCCAAGAATTTTCTGAGAATTTTCCGAGAATTTTCCGAGAATTTTCTGAGAATTTTCCGAGATTTTCCCGAGAATTTTGCGAGAATTTTCCGAGAATTTTTCGAGAATTTTCCGAGAATTTTCCGAGAATTTTCCGAGAATTTTCCGAGAATTTTCCGAGATTTTCCGAGAATTTTCTGAGAATTTTCCGAGAATTTTCCGAGAATTTTCCGAGATTTTCCCGAGAATTTTCCGAGAATTTTCCGAGAATTTTCCGAGAATTTTCCGAGAATTTTCCGAGAATTTTCCGAGAATTTTCCCCCAATTTTCCGAGAATTTTCCGAGAATTTTCCGAGAATTTTCCGAGAATTTTCCGAGAATTTTCCGAGAATTTTCCGAGAATTTTCCGAGAATTTTCCGAGAATTTTCCGAGAATTTTCCGAGAATTTTCCGAGAATTTTCCGAGAATTTTCCGAGAATTTTCCGAGAATTTTCCGTCAATTTTCCGAGAATTTTCCGAGAATTTTCCGAGAATTTTCCGTCAATTTTCCGAGAATTTTCCGAGAATTTTCCGAGAATTTTCCGAGAATTTTCCGAGAATTTTCCGAGAATTTTCCAGGAATTTTCCGAGAATTTTCCGAGAATTTTCCGAGAATTTTCGGGGAATTTTCCGAGAATTTTCTGAGAATTTTCCAAGAATTTTCCGAGGATTTTATCGAGAATTTTCCGAGAATTTTCCGAGAATTTTCCAGGAATTTTCCGAGAATTTTCCGAGAATTTTCCGAGAATTTTCCGAGAATTTTCCGAGAATTTTCCAAGAATTTTCTGAGAATTTTCCGAGAATTTTCCGAGAATTTTCTGAGGATTTTCCGAGATTTTCCGGAGAATTTTCCGAGAATTTTCCGAGAATTTTTCGAGAATTTTCCGAGAATTTTCCGAGAATTTTCCGAGAATTTTCCGAGAATTTTCCGAGAATTTTCCGAGAATTTTCCGAGAATTTTCCGAGAATTTTCCGAGAATTTTCCGTCAATTTTCCGAGAATTTTCCGAGGATTTTCCGAGAATTTTCCGTCAATTTTCCGAGAATTTTCCGAGAATTTTCCGAGAATTTTCGGAGAATTTTCCGAGGCTTTTCCGAGAATTTTCCGAGAATTTTCCGAGAATTTTCCGAGAATTTTCCGAGAATTTTCTGAGAATTTTCCGAGAATTTTCCGAGAATTTTCCGAGATTTTTCCGAAAATTTTCCAAGAATTTTCCGAGAATTTTCCGAGAATTTTCCGTCAATTTTCCGAGAATTTTCCAAGAATTTTCCGAGATTTTTCCGAGAATTTTCCGAGAATTTTCCGAGAATTTTCCGAGAATTTTCCGAGAATTTTCCGACGATTTTCTGAGAATTTTCCGAGAATTTTCCGAGATTTTCCCGAGAATTTTCCGAGAATTTTCCGAGAATTTTCCGAGAATTTTCCGAGAATTTTCCGAGAATTTTCCGAGATTTTTCCGAGAATTTTCCGAGAATTTTCCGAGAATTTTCTGAGAATTTTCCGAGAATTTTCCGAGAATTTTCCGAGATTTTCCCGAGAATTTCCCGAGAATTTTCCGAGAATTTTCCGAGAATTTTCCGAGAATTTTCCGAGAATTTTCCGAGAATTTTCCAAGAATTTTCCCAGAATTTTCCGTCAATTTTCCGAGAATTTTCCGAGAATTTTCTGAGAATTTTCCGAGAATTTTCCGAGAATTTTCGGAGAATTTTCCGAGAATTTTCCGAGAATTTTCCGAGAATTTTAGGAGAATTTTCTGAGAATTTTCCGAGAATTTTCCGAGAATTTTCCGAGAATTTTACGAGAATTTTCCGAGAATTTTCCGAGAATTTTCCGAGAATTTTCCGAGAATTTTCCGTCAATTTTCCGAGAATTTTCTCGAGAATTTTCCGAGAATTTTCCGAGAATTTTCCGAGAATTTTCCGAGAATTTTCCGAGAATTTTCCGAGAATTTTTTCCGAGAATTTTCTGAGAATTTTCCGAGAATTTTCCGAGAATTTTCCGAGATTTTCCCGAGAATTTTCCGAGAATTTTCCGAGAATTTTCCGAGAATTTTCCGAGAATTTTCCGAGAATTTTCCCAGAATTTTCCGAGAATTTTCCGAGAATTTTCCGAGAATTTTCCGTCAATTTTCCGAGAATTTTCCGAGAATTTTCCGAGAATTTTCCGTCAATTTTCCGAGAATTTTCCGAGAATTTTCCGAGAATTTTCCGAGAATTTTCCGAGAATTTTCCGAGAATTTTCCGAGAATTTTCCGAGAATTTTCCGAGAATTTTCCGAGAATTTTCTGAGAATTTTCCGAGAATTTTCGGAGAATTTTCCGAGAATTTTCCGAGAATTTTCCGAGAATTTTCGGAGAATTTTCCGAGAATTTTCCGAGAATTTTCCGAGAATTTTCCGAGAATTTTCTGAGAATTTTCCGAGAATTTTCCGAGAATTTTCCGAGAATTTTACGAGAATTTTCCGAGAATTTTCCGAGAATTTTCCGAGAATTTTCCGAGAATTTTCCGTCAATTTTCCGAGAATTTTCTCGAGAATTTTCCGAGAATTTTCCGAGAATTTTCCGAGAATTTTCCGAGAATTTTCCGAGAATTTTCCGAGAATTTTCCGACAATTTTTTCCGAGAATTTTCTGAGAATTTTCCGAGAATTTTCCGAGATTTTCCCGAGAATTTTCCGAGAATTTTCCGAGAATTTTCCGAGAATTTTCCGAGAATTTTCCGTGAATTTTCCCAGAATTTTCCGAGAATTTTCCGAGAATTTTCCGAGAATTTTCCGTCAATTTTCCGAGAATTTTCCGAGAATTTTCCGAGAATTTTCCGTTAATTTTCCGAGAATTTTCCGAGAATTTTCCGAGAATTTTCCGAGAATTTTCCGAGAATTTTCCGAGAATTTTCCGAGAATTTTCCGAGAATTTTCCGAGAATTTTCCGAGAATTTTCCGTCAATTTTCCGAGAATTTTCCGAGAATTTTCCGTCAATTTTCCGAGAATTTTCCAAGAATTTTCCGAGATTTTTCCGAGAATTTTCCGAGAATTTTCCGAGAATTTTCCGAGAATTTTCCGAGAATTTTCCGACGATTTTCTGAGAATTTTCCGAGAATTTTCCGAGATTTTCCCGAGAATTTTCCGAGAATTTTCCGAGAACTTTCCGAGAATTTTCCGAGAATTTTCCGAGAATTTTCCGAGATTTTTCCGAGAATTTTCCGAGAATTTTCCGAGAATTTTCCGAGAATTTTCCGAGAATTTTCCGAGAATTTTCCGAGATTTTCCCGAGAATTTCCCGAGAATTTTCCGAGAATTTTCCGAGAATTTTCCGAGAATTTTCCGAGAATTTTCCGAGAATTTTCCAAGAATTTTCCCAGAATTTTCCGTCAATTTTCCGAGAATTTTCCGAGAATTTTCCGAGAATTTTCCGAGAATTTTCCGAGAATTTTCCGAGAATTTTCCGAGAATTTTCCGAGAATTTTCCGAGAATTTTCTGAGAATTTTCCGAGAATTTTCCGAGAATTTTCCGAGAATTTTACGAGAATTTTCCGAGAATTTTCCGAGAATTTTCCGAGAATTTTCCGAGAATTTTCCGTCAATTTTCCGAGAATTTTCTCGAGAATTTTCCGAGAATTTTCCGAGAATTTTCCGAGAATTTTCCGAGAATTTTCCGAGAATTTTCCGAGAATTTTCCGAGAATTTTTTCCGAGAATTTTCTGAGAATTTTCCGAGAATTTTCCGAGAATTTTCCGAGATTTTCCCGAGAATTTTCCGAGAATTTTCCGAGAATTTTCCGAGAATTTTCCGAGAATTTTCCGAGAATTTTCCCAGAATTTTCCGAGGATTTTCCGAGAATTTTCCGAGAATTTTCCGTCAATTTTCCGAGAATTTTCCGAGAATTTTCCGAGAATTTTCCGTCAATTTTCCGAGAATTTTCCGAGAATTTTCCGAGAATTTTCCGAGAATTTTCCGAGAATTTTCCGAGAATTTTCCGAGAATTTTCCGAGAATTTTCCGAGAATTTTCCGAGAATTTTCCGAGAATTTTCCGTCAATTTTCCGAGAATTTTCCGAGAATTTTCCGAGAATTTTCCGAGAATTTTCCGTCAATTTTCCGAGAATTTTCCGTGAATTTTCCCAGAATTTTCCGAGAATTTTCCGAGAATTTTCCGAGAATTTTCCGTCAATTTTCCGAGAATTTTCCGAGAATTTTCCGAGAATTTTCCGTTAATTTTCCGAGAATTTTCCGAGAATTTTCCGAGAATTTTCCGAGAATTTTCCGAGAATTTTCCGAGAATTTTCCGAGAATTTTCCGAGAATTTTCCGAGAATTTTCCGAGAATTTTCCGTCAATTTTCCGAGAATTTTCCGAGAATTTTCCGTCAATTTTCCGAGAATTTTCCAAGAATTTTCCGAGATTTTTCCGAGAATTTTCCGAGAATTTTCCGAGAATTTTCCGAGAATTTTCCGAGAATTTTCCGACGATTTTCTGAGAATTTTCCGAGAATTTTCCGAGATTTTCCCGAGAATTTTCCGAGAATTTTCCGAGAATTTTCCGAGAATTTTCCGAGAATTTTCCGAGAATTTTCCGAGATTTTTCCGAGAATTTTCCGAGAATTTTCCGAGAATTTTCCGAGAATTTTCCGAGAATTTTCCGAGAATTTTCCGAGATTTTCCCGAGAATTTCCCGAGAATTTTCCGAGAATTTTCCGAGAATTTTCCGAGAATTTTCCGAGAATTTTCCGAGAATTTTCCAAGAATTTTCCCAGAATTTTCCGTCAATTTTCCGAGAATTTTCCGAGAATTTTCCGAGAATTTTCCGAGAATTTTCCGAGAATTTTCCGAGAATTTTCCGAGAATTTTCCGAGAATTTTCTGAGAATTTTCCGAGAATTTTCCGAGAATTTTCCGAGAATTTTACGAGAATTTTCCGAGAATTTTCCGAGAATTTTCCGAGAATTTTCCGAGAATTTTCCGTCAATTTTCCGAGAATTTTCTCGAGAATTTTCCGAGAATTTTCCGAGAATTTTCCGAGAATTTTCCGAGAATTTTCCGAGAATTTTCCGAGAATTTTCCGAGAATTTTTTCCGAGAATTTTCTGAGAATTTTCCGAGAATTTTCCGAGAATTTTCCGAGATTTTCCCGAGAATTTTCCGAGAATTTTCCGAGAATTTTCCGAGAATTTTCCGAGAATTTTCCGAGAATTTTCCCAGAATTTTCCGAGGATTTTCCGAGAATTTTCCGAGAATTTTCCGTCAATTTTCCGAGAATTTTCCGAGAATTTTCCGAGAATTTTCCGTCAATTTTCCGAGAATTTTCCGAGAATTTTCCGAGAATTTTCCGAGAATTTTCCGAGAATTTTCCGAGAATTTTCCGAGAATTTTCCGAGAATTTTCCGAGAATTTTCCGAGAATTTTCCGAGAATTTTCCGTCAATTTTCCGAGAATTTTCCGAGAATTTTCCGAGAATTTTCCGAGAATTTTCCGAGAATTTTCCGAGAATTTTCCGAGAATTTTCCAAGAATTTTCCGAGATTTTTCCGAGAATTTTCCGAGAATTTTCCGAGAATTTTCCGAGAATTTTCCGAGAATTTTCCGACGATTTTCTGAGAATTTTCCGAGAATTTTCCGAGATTTTCCCGAGAATTTTCCGAGAATTTTCCGAGAATTTTCCGAGAATTTTCCGAGAATTTTCCGAGAATTTTCCGAGATTTTTCCGAGAATTTTCCGAGAATTTTCCGAGAATTTTCCGAGAATTTTCCGAGAATTTTCCGAGAATTTTCCGAGATTTTCCCGAGAATTTCCCGAGAATTTTCCGAGAATTTTCCGAGAATTTTCCGAGAATTTTCCGAGAATTTTCCGAGAATTTTCCAAGAATTTTCCCAGAATTTTCCGTCAATTTTCCGAGAATTTTCCGAGAATTTTCCGAGAATTTTCCGAGAATTTTCCGAGAATTTTCCGAGAATTTTCCGAGAATTTTCCGAGAATTTTCTGAGAATTTTCCGAGAATTTTCCGAGAATTTTCCGAGAATTTTACGAGAATTTTCCGAGAATTTTCCGAGAATTTTCCGAGAATTTTCCGAGAATTTTCCGTCAATTTTCCGAGAATTTTCTCGAGAATTTTCCGAGAATTTTCCGAGAATTTTCCGAGAATTTTCCGAGAATTTTCCGAGAATTTTCCGAGAATTTTCCGAGAATTTTTTCCGAGAATTTTCTGAGAATTTTCCGAGAATTTTCCGAGAATTTTCCGAGATTTTCCCGAGAATTTTCCGAGAATTTTCCGAGAATTTTCCGAGAATTTTCCGAGAATTTTCCGAGAATTTTCCCAGAATTTTCCGAGGATTTTCCGAGAATTTTCCGAGAATTTTCCGTCAATTTTCCGAGAATTTTCCGAGAATTTTCCGAGAATTTTCCGTCAATTTTCCGAGAATTTTCCGAGAATTTTCCGAGAATTTTCCGAGAATTTTCCGAGAATTTTCCGAGAATTTTCCGAGAATTTTCCGAGAATTTTCCGAGAATTTTCCGAGAATTTTCCGAGAATTTTCCGTCAATTTTCCGAGAATTTTCCGAGAATTTTCCGAGAATTTTCCGAGAATTTTCCGAGAATTTTCCGAGAATTTTCCGAGAATTTTCCGAGAATTTTCCGAGAATTTTCCGAGAATTTTCCGAGAATTTTCGGAGAATTTTCCGAGAATTTTCCGAGAATTTTCCGAGAATTTTCCGAGAATTTTCCGAGAATTTTCCGAGAATTTTCTGAGAATTTTCCGAGAATTTTCCGAGAATTTTCCGAGAATTTTCCGTCAATTTTGCGAGAATTTTCCGAGAATTTTCCGAGAATTTTCCGAGAATTTCCCGAGAATTTTCCGAGAATTTTCTGAGAATTTCCTGAGAATTTTCCGAGAATTTTCTGAGAATTTTCCGAGAATTTTCCGAGAATTTTCCGAGAAATTTCCGTCAATTTTCCGAGAATTTTCCGAGAATTTTCCGAGAATTTTCCGAGAATTTTCCGAGAATTTTCCGAGAATTTTCCGAGAATTTTCCGAGAATTTTCCGAGAATTTTCCGAGAATTTTCCGAGAATTTTCCGTGAATTTTCCGAGAATTTTCCGAGAATTTTCCGAGAATTTATTGAGAATTTTCTGAGAATTTTCCGAGAATTTTCCCAGAATTTTCCGAGAATTTTCCGAGAATTTTCCGAGAATTTTCCGAGAATTTTCCGAGAATTTTCCGAGAATTTTCCGAGAATTTTCTGAGAATTTTCCGAGAATTTTCCGAGAATTTTCCGAGAATTTTCCGAGAATTTCCCGCTCATTTTCCGAGAATTTTTCGAGAATTTTCCGAGAATTTTCCGAGAATTTTCCGAGAATTTTCCGAGAATTGTCTGAGAATTTTCCGAGAATTTTCCGAGAATTTTCTGAGAATTTTCCGAGAATTTTCCGAGAATTTTCCGAGATTTTCCCGAGAATTTTCCGAGAATTTTCCGAGAATTTTCCGAGAATTTTCCGAGAATTTTCCGAGAATTTTCCGAGATTTTTCCGAGAATTTTCCGAGAATTTTCCGAGAATTTTCTGAGAATTTTCCGAGAATTTTCCGAGAATTTTCCGAGATTTTCCCGAGAATTTCCCGAGAATTTTCCGAGAATTTTCCGAGAATTTTCCGAGAATTTTCCGAGAATTTTCCGAGAATTTTCCAAGAATTTTCCCAGAATTTTCCGTCAATTTTCCGAGAATTTTCCGAGAATTTTCCGAGAATTTTCCGAGAATTTTCCGAGAATTTTCCGAGAATTTTCCGAGAATTTTCCGAGAATTTTCCGAGATTTTCCGAGAATTTTCTGAGAATTTTCCGAGAATTTTCCGAGAATTTTCCGAGAATTTTACGAGAATTTTCCGAGAATTTTCCGAGAATTTTCCGTCAATTTTCCGAGAATTTTCCGAGAATTTTCCGAGAATTTTCCGTCAATTTTCCGAGAATTTTCCGAGAATTTTCCGAGAATTTTCCGAGAAGTTTCCGAGAATTTTCCGAGAATTTTCCGAGAATTTTCCGTCAATTTTCCGAGAATTTTCCGAGAATTTTCCGTCAATTTTCCGAGAATTTTCCGAGAATTTTCCGAGAATTTTCCGAGAATTTTCCGAGAATTCTCCGAGAATTTTCCGAGAATTTTCCGAGAATTTTCCGAGAATTTTCCGAGAATTTTCTGGGAATTTTCCGAGAATTTTCTGAGAATTTTCCGAGAATTTTCCGAGAATTTTCCGAGAATTTTCCGAGAATTTTCCGAGAATTTTCCGAGAATTTTCCGAGAATTTTCCGAGAATTTTCCGAGAATTTTCCGAGAATTTTCGAAGAATTTTCTGAGAATTTTCCGAGAATTTTCCGAGAATTTTCTGAGAATTTTCCGAGAATTTTCCGAGAATTTTCCGAGAATTTTCCGTCAATTTTCCGAGAATTTTCCGAGAATTTTCCGAGAATTTTCCGAGAATTTTCCGAGAATTTTCCGAGAATTTTCCGAGAATTTTCCGAGAATTTTCTGAGAATTTTCCGAGAATTTTCCGAGAATTTTCCGAGATTTTCCCGAGAATTTTCCGAGAATTTTCCGAGAATTTTCCGAGAATTTTCCGAGAATTTTCCGAGAATTTTCCGAGAATTTTCCGAGAATTTTCCGAGAATTTTCCGAGAATTTTCCGTCAATTTTCCGAGAATTTTCCGAGAATTTTCCGAGAATTTTCCGTCAATTTTCCGAGAATTTTCCGAGAACTTTCCGAGAATTTTCCGAGAATTTTCGGAGAATTTTCCGAGAATTTTCCAAGAATTTTCCGAGAATTTTCCGAGAATTTTCCGAGAATTTTCGGGGAATTTTCCGAGAATTTTCTGAGAATTTTCCAAGAATTTTCCGAGGATTTTCCGAGAATTTTCCGAGAATTTTCCGAGAATTTTCCGAGAATTTTCCGTCAATTTTGCGAGAATTTTCCGAGAATTTTCCGAGAATTTTCCGAGAATCTTCCGAGAATTTTCGAAGAATTTTCTGAGAATTTTCCGAGAATTTTCCGAGAATTTTCTGAGAATTTTCCGAGAATTTTCCGAGAATTTTCCGAGAATTTTCCGTCATTTTTCCGGGAATTTTCCGAGAATTTTCCGAGAATTTTCCGAGAATTTTCCGAGAATTTTCCGAGATTTTTCCGAGAATTTTCCGAGAATTTTCTGAGAATTTTCCGAGAATTTTCCGAGAATTTTCCGAGATTTTCCCGAGAATTTTCCGAGAATTTTCCGAGAATTTTCCGAGAATTTTCCGAGAATTTTCCGAGAATTTTCCGAGAATTTTCCGAGAATTTTCCGAGAATTTTCCGAGAATTTTCCGTCAATTTTCCGAGAATTTTCCGAGAATTTTCCGAGAATTTTCCGTCAATTCTCCGAGAATTTTCCGAGAATTTTCCGAGAATTTTCCGAGAATTTTCCGAGAATTTTCCGAGAATTTTCCAAGAATTTTCCGAGAATTTTCCGAGAATTTTCCGAGAATTTTCGGGGAATTTTCCGAGAATTTTCTGAGAATTTTCCAAGAATTTTCCGAGGATTTTCCGAGAATTTTCCGAGAATTTTCCGAGAATTTTCCAGGAATTTTCCGAGAATTTTCCGAGAATTTTCCGAGAATTTTCCGAGAATTTTCCGAGAATTTTCCAAGAATTTTCTGAGAATTTTCCGAGAATTTTCCGAGAATTTTCTGAGAATTTTCCGAGATTTTCCCGAGAATTTTGCGAGAATTTTCCGAGAATTTTTCGAGAATTTTCCGAGAATTTTCCGAGAATTTTCCGAGAATTTTCCGAGAATTTTCCGAGATTTTCCGAGAATTTTCTGAGAATTTTCCGAGAATTTTCCGAGAATTTTCCGAGATTTTCCCGAGAATTTTCCGAGAATTTTCCGAGAATTTTCCGAGAATTTTCCGAGAATTTTCCGAGAATTTTCCGTCAATTTTCCGAGAATTTTCTGAGAATTTTCCGAGAATTTTCCGAGAATTTTCCGAGAATTTTCCGAGAATTTTCCGAGAATTTTCCGAGAATTTTCCGAGAATTTTCCGAGAATTTTCCGAGAATTTTCCGAGAATTTTCCGAGAATTTTCCGAGAATTTTCCGAGAATTTTCCGAGAATTTTCCGTCAATTTTCCGAGAATTTTCCGAGAATTTTCCGAGAATTTTCCGTCAATTTTCCGAGAATTTTCCGAGAATTTTCCGAGAATTTTCCGAGAATTTTCCGAGAATTTTCCGAGAATTTTCCAAGAATTTTCCGAGAATTTTCCGAGAATTTTCCGAGAATTTTCGGGGAATTTTCCGAGAATTTTCTGAGAATTTTCCAAGAATTTTCCGAGGATTTTATCGAGAATTTTCCGAGAATTTTCCGAGAATTTTCCAGGAATTTTCCGAGAATTTTCCGAGAATTTTCCGAGAATTTTCCGAGAATTTTCCGAGAATTTTCCAAGAATTTTCTGAGAATTTTCCGAGAATTTTCCGAGAATTTTCTGAGGATTTTCCGAGATTTTCCCGAGAATTTTCCGAGAATTTTCCGAGAATTTTTCGAGAATTTTCCGAGAATTTTCCGAGAATTTTCCGAGAATTTTCCGAGAATTTTCCGAGAATTTTCCGAGAATTTTCCGAGAATTTTCCGAGAATTTTCCGAGAATTTTCCGTCAATTTTCCGAGAATTTTCCGAGGATTTTCCGAGAATTTTCCGTCAATTTTCCGAGAATTTTCCGAGAATTTTCCGAGAATTTTCGGAGAATTTTCCGAGGCTTTTCCGAGAATTTTCCGAGAATTTTCCGAGAATTTTCCGAGAATTTTCCGAGAATTTTCTGAGAATTTTCCGAGAATTTTCCGAGAATTTTCCGAGATTTTTCCGAAAATTTTCCAAGAATTTTCCGAGAATTTTCCGAGAATTTTCCGTCAATTTTCCGAGAATTTTCCAAGAATTTTCCGAGATTTTTCCGAGAATTTTCCGAGAATTTTCCGAGAATTTTCCGAGAATTTTCCGAGAATTTTCCGACGATTTTCTGAGAATTTTCCGAGAATTTTCCGAGATTTTCCCGAGAATTTTCCGAGAATTTTCCGAGAATTTTCCGAGAATTTTCCGAGAATTTTCCGAGAATTTTCCGAGATTTTTCCGAGAATTTTCCGAGAATTTTCCGAGAATTTTCTGAGAATTTTCCGAGAATTTTCCGAGAATTTTCCGAGATTTTCCCGAGAATTTCCCGAGAATTTTCCGAGAATTTTCCGAGAATTTTCCGAGAATTTTCCGAGAATTTTCCGAGAATTTTCCAAGAATTTTCCCAGAATTTTCCGTCAATTTTCCGAGAAGTTTCCGAGAATTTTCCGAGAATTTTCCGAGAATTTTCCGAGAATTTTCGGAGAATTTTCCGAGAATTTTCCGAGAATTTTCCGAGAATTTTCCGAGAATTTTCTGAGAATTTTCCGAGAATTTTCTGAGAATTTTCCGAGAATTTTACGAGAATTTTCCGAGAATTTTCCGAGAATTTTCCGAGAATTTTCCGAGAATTTTCCGTCAATTTTCTGAGAATTTTCTCGAGAATTTTCCGAGAATTTTCCGAGAATTTTCCGAGAATTTTCCGAGAATTTTCCGAGAATTTTCCGAGAATTTTCCGAGAATTTTTTCCGAGAATTTTCTGAGAATTTTCCGAGAATTTTCCGAGAATTTTCCGAGATTTTCCCGAGAATTTTCCGAGAATTTTCCGAGAATTTTCCGAGAATTTTCCGAGAATTTTCCGAGAATTTTCCCAGAATTTTCCGAGAATTTTCCGAGAATTTTCCGAGAATTTTCCGTCAATTTTCCGAGAATTTTCCGAGAATTTTCCGAGAATTTTCCGTCAATTTTCCGAGAATTTTCCGAGAATTTTCCGAGAATTTTCCGAGAATTTTCCGTCAATTTTCCGAGAATTTTCCGAGAATTTTCCGAGAATTTTCCGAGAATTTTCCGAGAATTTTCCGAGAATTTTCCGAGAATTTTCCGAGAATTTTCCGAGAATTTTCCGAGAATTTTCTGAGAATTTTCCGAGAATTTTCGGAGAATTTTCCGAGAATTTTCCGAGAATTTTCCGAGAATTTTCGGAGAATTTTCCGAGAATTTTCCGAGAATTTTCCGAGAATTTTACGAGAATTTTCTGAGAATTTTCCGAGAATTTTCCGAGAATTTTCCGAGAATTTTACGAGAATTTTCCGAGAATTTTCCGAGAATTTTCCGAGAATTTTCCGAGAATTTTCCGTCAATTTTCCGAGAATTTTCTCGAGAATTTTCCGAGAATTTTCCGAGAATTTTCCGAGAATTTTCCGAGAATTTTCCGAGAATTTTCCGAGAATTTTCCGACAATTTTTTCCGAGAATTTTCTGAGAATTTTCCGAGAATTTTCCGAGAATTTTCCGAGAATTTTCCGAGAATTTTCCGAGAATTTTCCGAGAATTTTCCGAGAATTTTCCGAGAATTTTCCGAGAATTTTCCGAGAATTTTCCGAGAATTTTCCGAGAATTTTCCGAGAATTTTCCGTCAATTTTCCGAGAATTTTCCGAGAATTTTCCGAGAATTTTCCGTCAATTTTCCGAGAATTTTCCGAGAATTTTCCGAGAATTTTCCGAGAATTTTCCGAGAATTTTCCGAGAATTTTCCAAGAATTTTCCGAGAATTTTCGGAGAATTTTCCGAGAATTTTCGGGGAATTTTCCGAGAATTTTCTGAGAATTTTCCAAGAATTTTCCGAGGATTTTATCGAGAATTTTCCGAGAATTTTCCGAGAATTTTCCAGGAATTTTCCGAGAATTTTCCGAGAATTTTCCGAGAATTTTCCGAGAATTTTCCGAGAATTTTCCAAGAATTTTCTGAGAATTTTCCGAGAATTTTCCGAGAATTTTCTGAGGATTTTCCGAGATTTTCCCGAGAATTTTCCGAGAATTTTCCGAGAATTTTTCGAGAATTTTCCGAGAATTTTCCGAGAATTTTCCGAGAATTTTCCGAGAATTTTCCGAGAATTTTCCGAGAATTTTCCGAGAATTTTCCGAGAATTTTCCGAGAATTTTCCGTCAATTTTCCGAGAATTTTCCGAGGATTTTCCGAGAATTTTCCGTCAATTTTCCGAGAATTTTCCGAGAATTTTCCGAGAATTTTCGGAGAATTTTCCGAGGCTTTTCCGAGAATTTTCCGAGAATTTTCCGAGAATTTTCCGAGAATTTTCCGAGAATTTTCTGAGAATTTTCCGAGAATTTTCCGAGAATTTTCCGAGATTTTTCCGAAAATTTTCCAAGAATTTTCCGAGAATTTTCCGAGAATTTTCCGTCAATTTTCCGAGAATTTTCCAAGAATTTTCCGAGATTTTTCCGAGAATTTTCCGAGAATTTTCCGAGAATTTTCCGAGAATTTTCCGAGAATTTTCCGACGATTTTCTGAGAATTTTCCGAGAATTTTCCGAGATTTTCCCGAGAATTTTCCGAGAATTTTCCGAGAATTTTCCGAGAATTTTCCGAGAATTTTCCGAGAATTTTCCGAGATTTTTCCGAGAATTTTCCGAGAATTTTCCGAGAATTTTCTGAGAATTTTCCGAGAATTTTCCGAGAATTTTCCGAGATTTTCCCGAGAATTTCCCGAGAATTTTCCGAGAATTTTCCGAGAATTTTCCGAGAATTTTCCGAGAATTTTCCGAGAATTTTCCAAGAATTTTCCCAGAATTTTCCGTCAATTTTCCGAGAAGTTTCCGAGAATTTTCCGAGAATTTTCCGAGAATTTTCCGAGAATTTTCGGAGAATTTTCCGAGAATTTTCCGAGAATTTTCCGAGAATTTTCCGAGAATTTTCTGAGAATTTTCCGAGAATTTTCCGAGAATTTTCCGAGAATTTTACGAGAATTTTCCGAGAATTTTCCGAGAATTTTCCGAGAATTTTCCGAGAATTTTCCGTCAATTTTCTGAGAATTTTCTCGAGAATTTTCCGAGAATTTTCCGAGAATTTTCCGAGAATTTTCCGAGAATTTTCCGAGAATTTTCCGAGAATTTTCCGAGAATTTTTTCCGAGAATTTTCTGAGAATTTTCCGAGAATTTTCCGAGAATTTTCCGAGATTTTCCCGAGAATTTTCCGAGAATTTTCCGAGAATTTTCCGAGAATTTTCCGAGAATTTTCCGAGAATTTCCCCAGAATTTTCCGAGAATTTTCCGAGAATTTTCCGAGAATTTTCCGTCAATTTTCCGAGAATTTTCCGAGAATTTTCCGAGAATTTTCCGTCAATTTTCCGAGAATTTTCCGAGAATTTTCCGAGAATTTTCCGAGAATTTTCCGAGAATTTTCCGAGAATTTTCCGAGAATTTTCCGAGAATTTTCCGAGAATTTTCCGAGAATTTTCTGAGAATTTTCCGAGAATTTTCGGAGAATTTTCCGAGAATTTTCCGAGAATTTTCCGAGAATTTTCGGAGAATTTTCCGAGAATTTTCCGAGAATTTTCCGAGAATTTTCCGAGAATTTTCTGAGAATTTTCCGAGAATTTTCCGAGAATTTTCCGAGAATTTTACGAGAATTTTCCGAGAATTTTCCGAGAATTTTCCGAGAATTTTCCGAGAATTTTCCGTCAATTTTCCGAGAATTTTCTCGAGAATTTTCCGAGAATTTTCCGAGAATTTTCCGAGAATTTTCCGAGAATTTTCCGAGAATTTTCCGAGAATTTTCCGACAATTTTTTCCGAGAATTTTCTGAGAATTTTCCGAGAATTTTCCGAGAATTTTCCGAGATTTTCCCGAGAATTTTCCGAGAATTTTCCGAGAATTTTCCGAGAATTTTCCGAGAATTTTCCGTGAATTTTCCCAGAATTTTCCGAGAATTTTCCGAGAATTTTCCGAGAATTTTCCGTCAATTTTCCGAGAATTTTCCGAGAATTTTCCGAGAATTTTCCGTTAATTTTCCGAGAATTTTCCGAGAATTTTCCGAGAATTTTCCGAGAATTTTCCGAGAATTTTCCGAGAATTTTCCGAGAATTTTCCGAGAATTTTCCGAGAATTTTCCGAGAATTTTCCGAGAATTTTCCGTCAATTTTCCGAGAATTTTCCGAGAATTTTCCGTCAATTTTCCGAGAATTTTCCAAGAATTTTCCGAGATTTTTCCGAGAATTTTCCGAGAATTTTCCGAGAATTTTCCGAGAATTTTCCGAGAATTTTCCGACGATTTTCTGAGAATTTTCCGAGAATTTTCCGAGATTTTCCCGAGAATTTTCCGAGAATTTTCCGAGAATTTTCCGAGAATTTTCCGAGAATTTTCCGAGAATTTTCCGAGATTTTTCCGAGAATTTTCCGAGAATTTTCCGAGAATTTTCCCAGAATTTTCCGAGAATTTTCCGAGAATTTTCCGAGATTTTCCCGAGAATTTCCCGAGAATTTTCCGAGAAACTTCCGAGAATTTTCCGAGAATTTTCCGAGAATTTTCCGAGAATTTTCCAAGAATTTTCCCAGAATTTTCCGTCAATTTTCCGAGAATTTTCCGAGAATTTTCCGAGAGTTTTCCGAGAATTTTCCGAGAATTTTCCGAGAATTTTCCGAGAATTTTCCGAGAATTTTCCGAGAATTTTCTGAGAATTTTCCGAGAATTTTCCGAGAATTTTCCGAGAATTTTACGAGAATTTTCCGAGAATTTTCCGAGAATTTTCCGAGAATTTTCCGAGAATTTTCTCGAGAATTTTCCGAGAATTTTCTCGAGAATTTTCCGAGAATTTTCCGAGAATTTTCCGAGAATTTTCCGAGAATTTTCCGAGAATTTTCCGAGAATTTTCCGAGAATTTTTTCCGAGAATTTTCTGAGAATTTTCCGAGAATTTTCCGAGAATTTTCCGAGATTTTCCCGAGAATTCTCCGAGAATTTTCCGAGAATTTTCCGAGAATTTTCCGAGAATTTTCCGAGAATTTTCCCAGAATTTTCCGAGGATTTTCCGAGAATTTTCCGAGAATTTTCCGTCAATTTTCCGAGAATTTTCCGAGAATTTTCCGAGAATTTTCCGTCAATTTTCCGAGAATTTTCCGTGAATTTTCCGAGAATTTTCCGAGAATTTTCCGAGAATTTTCCGAGAATTTTCCGAGAATTTTCCGAGAATTTTCCGAGAATTTTCCGAGAATTTTCCGTCAATTTTCCGAGAATTTTCCGAGAATTTTCCGAGAATTTTCCGAGAATTTTCCGAGAATTTTCCGAGAATTTTCCGAGAATTTTCCGAGAATTTTCCGAGAATTTTCCGAGAATTTTCCGAGAATTTTCCGAGAATTTTCCGAGAATTTTCCGAGAATTTTCCGAGAATTTTCCGAGAATTTTCCGAGAATTTTCCGAGAATTTTCTGAGAATTTTCCGAGAATTTTCCGAGAATTTTCCGAGAATTTTCCGTCAATTTTGCGAGAATTTTCCGAGAATTTTCCGAGAATTTTCCGAGAATTTCCCGAGAATTTTCCGAGAATTTTCTGAGAATTTCCTGAGAATTTTCCGAGAATTTTCTGAGAATTTTCCGAGAATTTTCCGAGAATTTTCCGAGAATTTTCCGTCAATTTTCCGAGAATTTTCCGAGAATTTTCCGAGAATTTTCCGAGAATTTTCCGAGAATTTTCCGAGAATTTTCCGAGAATTTTCCGAGAATTTTCCGAGAATTTTCCGAGAATTTTCCGAGAATTTTCTGAGAATTTTCCGAGAATTTTCCGAGAATTCACCGAGATTTTCCCGAGAATTTTCCGAGAATTTTCCGAGAATTTTCCGAGAATTTTCCGAGAATTTTCCGAGAATTTTCCGAGAATTTTCCGTCAATTTTCCGAGAATTTTCCGAGAATTTTCCGAGAATTTTCCGTCAATTTTTCGAGAATTTTCCGAGAATTTTCCGAGAATTTTCCGAGAATTTTCCGTCAATTTTCCGAGAATTTTCCAAGAATTTTCCGAGAATTTTCCGAGAATTTTCCGAGAATTTTCGGGGAATTTTCCAAGAATTTTCTGAGAATTTTCCAAGAATTTTCCGAGGATTTTCCGAGAATTTTCCGAGAATTTTCCGAGAATTTTCCGAGAATTTTCCAAGAATTTTCTGAGAATTTTCCGAGAATTTTCCGAGAATTTTCTGAGAATTTTCCGAGATTTTCCCGAGAATTTTGCGAGAATTTTCCGAGAATTTTTTCGAGAATTTTCCGAGAATTTTCCGAGAATTTTCCGAGAATTTTCCGAGATTTTCCGAGAATTTTCTGAGAATTTTCCGAGAATTTTCCGAGAATTTTCCGAGATTTTCCCGAGAATTTTCCGAGAATTTTCTGAGAATTTTCCGAGAATTTTCCGAGAATTTTCCGAGAATTTTCCGAGAATTTCCCGAGAATTTTCCGAGAATTTTCCGTCAATTTTCCGAGAATTTTCCGAGAATTTTCCGAGAATTTTCCGTCAATTTTCCGAGAATTTTCCGAGAATTTTCTGAGAATTTTCCGAGAATTTTCCGAGAATTTTCCGAGATTTTTCCGAAAATTTTCCAAGAATTTTCCGAGAATTTTCCGAGAATTTTCCGTCAATTTTCCGAGAATTTTCCAAGAATTTTCCGAGATTTTTCCGAGAATTTTCCGAGAATTTTCCGAGAATTTTCCGAGAATTTTCCGAGAATTTTCCGACGATTTTCTGAGAATTTTCCGAGAATTTTCCGAGAATTTTCCGAGAATTTTCCGAGAATTTTCTGAGAATTTTCCGAGAATTTTCCGAGAATTACCCGAGAATTTTCCGTCAATTTTCCGAGAATTTTCCCAGAATTTTCCGAGAATTTTCCGAGAATTTTCCGAGAATTTTCTGAGAATTTTCCGAGAATTTTCCGAGAATTTTCCGAGAATTTTCCGAGAATTTTCCGAGAATTTTCCGTCAATTTTGCGAGAATTTTCCGAGACTTTTCCGAGAATTTTCCGAGAATTTTCCAAGAATTTTCTGAGAATTTTGCGAGAATTTTCCGAGAATTTTCTGAGAATTTTCCGAGAATTTTCCGAGAATTTTCCGAGATTTTCCCGAGAATTTTGCGAGAATTTTCCGAGAATTTTTTCGAGAATTTTCCGAGAATTTTCCGAGAATTTTCCGAGAATTTTCCGAGAATTTTCCGAGAATTTTCCGAGAATTTTCCGAGAATTTTCCGTCAATTTTCCGAGAATTTTCCGAGAATTTTCCGAGAATTTTCCGAGAATTTTCCGAGAATTTTCCGAGAATTTTCTGAGAATTTTCCGAGAATTTTCCGAGAATTTTCTGAGAATTTTCCAAGAATTTTCCGAGAATTTTCCGAGAATTTTCCGTCAATTTTCCGAGAATTTTCCGAGAATTTTCTGAGAATTTTCCGACAATTTTCCGAGAATTTTCCGAGATTTTCCCGAGAATTTTGCGAGAATTTTCCGGGAATTTTTTCGAGAATTTTCCGAGAATTTTCCGAGAATTTTCCGAGAATTTTCCGAGAATTTTCCGAGAATTTTCCGAGAATTTTCCGAGAATTTTCCGTCAATTTTCCGAGAATTTTCCGAGAATTTTCCGAGAATTTTCCGAGAATTTTCTGAGAATTTTCCGAGAATTTTCCGAGAATTTTCCGAGATTTTCCCGAGAATTTTCCGAGAATTTTCCGAGAATTTTCCGGAAATTTTCCGAGAATTTTCCGAGAATTTTCCGAGAATTTTCGGAGAATTTTCCCAGAATTTTCCGAGAATTTTCCGAGAATTTTCCGAGAATTTTCCGAGAATTTTCCGAGAATTTTCCGAGAATTTTCCGAGAATTTTCCGAGAATTTTCCGTCAATTTTCCGAGAATTTTCCGAGAATTTTCCGAGAATTTTCCGAGAATTTTCCGAGAATTTTCGGAGAATTTTCGGAGAATTTTCCGAGAATTTTCTGAGAATTTTCCGAGAATTTTCCGAGAATTTTCCGAGAATTTTCCGAGAATTTTCCGAGAATTTTCCGAGAATTTTCCGAGAATTTTCCGAGAATTTTCCGAGAATTTTCCGAGAATTTTCTGAGAATTTTCCGAGAATTTTCCGAGAATTTTGCGTCAATTTTCCGAGAATTTTCCGAGAATTTTCCGAGAATTTTCCGTCAATTTTCCGAGAATTTTCCGAGAATTTTCCGAGAATTTTCCGAGAATTTTCCGAGAATTTTCCGAGAATTTTCCAAGAATTTTCCGAGAATTTTCCGAGAATTTTCCGAGAATTTTCGGGGAATTTTCCGAGAATTTTCTGAGAATTTTCCAAGAATTTTCCGAGGATTTTCCGAGAATTTTCCGAGAATTTTCCGAGAATTTTCCAGGAATTTTCCGAGAATTTTCCGAGAATTTTCCGAGAATTTTCCGAGAATTTTCCGAGAATCTTCCAAGAATTTTCTGAGAATTTTCCGAGAATTTTCCGAGAATTTTCTGAGAATTTTCCGAGATTTTCCCGAGAATTTTGCGAGAATTTTCCGAGAATTTTTTCGAGAATTTTCCGAGAATTTTCCCAGAATTTTCCGAGAATTTTCCGAGAATTTTCCGAGAATTTTCCGTCAATTTTCCGAGAATTTTCCGAGAATTTTCCGAGAATTTTCCGTCAATTTTCCGAGAATTTTCCGAGAATTTTCCGAGAATTTTCCGAGAATTTTCCGAGAATTTTCCGAGAATTTTCCAAGAATTTTCCGAGAATTTTCCGAGAATTTTCCGAGAATTTTCGGGGAATTTTCCGAGAATTTTCTGAGAATTTTCCAAGAATTTTCCGAGGATTTTCCGAGAATTTTCCGAGAATTTTCCGAGAATTTTCCAGGAATTTTCCGAGAATTTTCCGAGAATTTTCCGAGAATTTTCCGAGAATTTTCCGAGAATCTTCCAAGAATTTTCTGAGAATTTTCCGAGAATTTTCCGAGAATTTTCTGAGAATTTTCCGAGATTTTCCCGAGAATTTTGCGAGAATTTTCCGAGAATTTTTTCGAGAATTTTCCGAGAATTTTCCCAGAATTTTCCGAGAATTTTCCGAGAATTTTCCGAGATTTTCCGAGAATTTTCTGAGAATTTTCCGAGAATTTTCCGAGAATTTTCCGAGATTTTCCCGAGAATTTTCCGAGAATTTTCCGAGAATTTTCCGAGAATTTTCCGAGAATTTTCCGAGAATTTTCCGAGAATTTTTCGAGGATTTTCCGAGAATTTTCCGTCAATTTTCCGAGAATTTTCCGAGAATTTTCCGAGAATTTTCCGTCAATTTTCCGAGAATTTCCCAGAATTTTCCGAGAATTTTCCGAGAATTTTCCGAGGCTTTTCCGAGAATTTTCCGAGAATTTTCCGAGAATTTTCCGAGAATTTTCCGAGAATTTTCTGAGAGTTTTCAGAGAATTTTCCGAGAATTTTCCGAGATTTTTCCGAAAATTTTCCAAGAATTTTCCGAGAATTTTCCGAGAATTTTCCGTCAATTTTCCGAGAATTTTCCAAGAATTTTCCGAGATTTTTCCGAGAATTTTCTGAGAATTTTCCGAGAATTTTCCGAAGATTTTCTGAGAATTTTCCGAGAATTTTCCGAGAATTTTCCGAGAATTTTCCGAGAATTTTCCGAGAATTTTCTGAGAATTTTCCGAGAATTTTCCGAGAATTTTCCGAGAATTTTCCGTCAATTTTCCGAGAATTTTCCCAGAATTTTCCCAGAATTTTCCGAGGATTTTCCGAGAATTTTCCGAGAATTTTCCGAGAATTTTCCGAGAATTTTCCGAGAATTTTCTGAGAATTTTCCGAGAATTTTCCGAGAATTTTCCGAGATTTTCCCGAGAATTTTCCGAGAATTTTCCGAGAATTTTCCGAGAATTTTCCGAGAATTTTCCGAGAATTTTCCGAGAATTTTCCGAGAATTTTCCGAGAATTTTCCGAGAATTTTCCGTCAATTTTCCGAGAATTTTCCGAGAATTTTCCGAGAATTTTCCGTCAATTTTCCGAGAATTTTCCGAGAATTTTCCGAGAATTTTCCGAGAATTTTCCGAGAATTTTCCGAGAATTTTCCAAGAATTTTCCGAGAATTTTCCGAGAATTTTCCGAGAATTTTCGGGGAATTTTCCGAGAATTTTCTGAGAATTTTCCAAGAATTTGCCGAGGATTTTCCGAGAATTTTCCGAGAATTTTCCGAGAATTTTCCAGGAATTTTCCGAGAATTTTCCGAGAATTTTCCGAGAATTTTCCGAGAATTTTCCGAGAATCTTCCAAGAATTTTCTGAGAATTTTCCGAGAATTTTCCGAGAATTTTCTGAGAATTTTCCGAGATTTTCCCGAGAATTTTGCGAGAATTTTCCGAGAATTTTTTCGAGAATTTTCCGAGAATTTTCCCAGAATTTTCCGAGAATTTTCCGAGAATTTTCCGAGATTTTCCGAGAATTTTCTGAGAATTTTCCGAGAATTTTCCGAGAATTTTCCGAGATTTTCCCGAGAATTTTCCGAGAATTTTCCGAGAATTTTCCGAGAATTTTCCGAGAATTTTCCGAGAATTTTCCGAGAATTTTTCGAGGATTTTCCGAGAATTTTCCGTCAATTTTCCGAGAATTTTCCGAGAATTTTCCGAGAATTTTCCGTCAATTTTCCGAGAATTTTCCGAGAATTTTCCGAGAATTTTCCGAGAATTTTCCGAGGCTTTTCCGAGAATTTTCCGAGAATTTTCCGAGAATTTTCCGAGAATTTTCCGAGAATTTTCTGAGAATTTTCCGAGAATTTTCCGAGAATTTTCCGAGATTTTTCCGAAAATTTTCCAAGAATTTTCCGAGAATTTTCCGAGAATTTTCCGTCAATTTTCCGAGAATTTTCCAAGAATTTTCCGAGATTTTTCCGAGAATTTTCTGAGAATTTTCCGAGAATTTTCCGACGATTTTCTGAGAATTTTCCGAGAATTTTCCGAGAATTTTCCGAGAATTTTCCGAGAATTTTCCGAGAATTTTCTGAGAATTTTCCGAGAATTTTCCGAGAATTTTCCGAGAATTTTCCGTCAATTTTCCGAGAATTTTCCCAGAATTTTCCGAGAATTTTCCGAGAATTTTCCGAGAATTTTCCGAGAATTTTCCGAGAATTTTCCGAGAATTTTCCGTCAATTTTGCGAGAATTTTCCGAGAATTTTCCGAGAATTTTCCGAGAATTTTCCAAGAATTTTCTGAGAATTTTCCGAGAATTTTCCGAGAATTTTCTGAGAATTTTCCGAGAATTTTTGCCGAGAATTTTCCGAGATTTTCCCGAGAATTTTGCGAGAATTTTCCGAGAATTTTTTCGAGAATTTTCCGAGAATTTTCCGAGAATTTTCCGAGAATTTTCTGAGAATTTTCCAAGAATTTTCCGAGAATTTTCCGAGAATTTTCCGTCAATTTTCCGAGAATTTTCCGAGAATTTTCCGAGAATTTTCCGAGAATTTTCCGAGATTTTCCGAGAATTTTCTGAGAATTTTCCGAGAATTTTCCGAGAATTTTCTGAGAATTTTCCGAGAATTTTCCGAGAATTTTCCGAGAATTTTCCGTCAATTTTCCGAGAATTTTCCGAGAATTTTCCGAGAATTTTCCGAGAATTTTCCGAGAATTTTCGGGGAATTTTCCGAGAATTTTCCGCGAACTTTCCGAGAATTTTCCGAGAATTTTCCGAGAATTTTCTGAGAATTTTCCGAGAATTTTCCGAGAATTTTCCGAGCTTTTCCCGAGAATTTTCCGAGAATTTTCCGAGAATTTTCCGAGAATTTTCCGAGAATTTTCCGAGAATTTTCCGAGAATTTTCCGAGAATTTTCCGAGAATTTTCCGAGAATTTTCCGTCAATTTTCCGAGAATTTTCCGAGAATTTTCCGAGAATTTTCCGTCAATTTTCCGAGAATTTTCCGGGAATTTTCCGAGAATTTTCCGAGAATTTTCCGAGAATTTTCCGAGAATTTTCCAAGAATTTTCCGAGAATTTTCCGAGAATTTTCCGAGAATTTTCGGGGAATTTTCCGAGAATTTTCTGAGAATTTTCCGAGAATTTTCCGAGGATTTTCCGAGAATTTTCCGAGAATTTTCCGAGAATTTTCCAGGAATTTTCCGAGAATTTTCTGAGAATTTTCCGAGAATTTTCCGAGAATTTTCCGAGAATTTTCCGAGAATTTTCCGAGAATTTTCCGAGAATTTTCCGAGAATTTTCCGTCAATTTTCCGAGAATTTTCCGAGAATTTTCCGAGAATTTTCCGAGAATTTTCCGAGAATTTTCCGAGAATTTTCCGAGAATTTTCCGAGAATTTTCCGAGAATTTTCCGAGAATTTTCCGAGAATTTTCCGAGAATTTTCCGAGAATTTTCCGAGAATTTTCCAAGAATTTTCCGAGAATTTTCCGAGAATTTTCCGAGAATTTTCGGGGAATTTTCCGAGAATTTTCTGAGAATTTTCCAAGAATTTTCCGAGGATTTTCCGAGACTTTTCCGAGAATTTTCCGAGAATTTTCCAGGAATTTTCCGAGAATTTTCCGAGAATTTTCCGAGAATTTTCCGAGAATTTTCCGAGAATCTTCCAAGAATTTTCTGAGAATTTTCCGAGAATTTTCCGAGAATTTTCTGAGAATTTTCCGAGATTTTCCCGAGAATTTTGCGAGAATTTTCCGAAAATTTTTTCGAGAATTTTACGAGAATTTTCCCAGAATTTTCCGAGAATTTTCCGAGAATTTTCCGAGATTTTCCGAGAATTTTCTGAGAATTTTCCGAGAATTTTCTGAGAATTTTCCGAGATTTTCCCGAGAATTTTCCGAGAATTTTCCGAGAATTTTCCGAGAATTATCCGAGAATTTTCCGAGAATTTTCCGAGAATTTTCCGAGAATTTTCCGAGAATTTTCCGTCAATTTTCCGAGAATTTTCCGAGAATTTTCCGAGAATTTTCCGTCAATTTTCCGAGAATTTTCCGAGAATTTTCCGAGAATTTTCCGAGAATTTTCCGAGGCTTTTCCGAGAATTTTCCGAGAATTTTCCGAGAATTTTCCGAGAATTTTCCGAGAATTTTCTGAGAATTTTCCGAGAATTTTCCGAGAATTTTCCGAGATTTTTCCGAAAATTTTCCAAGAATTTTCCGAGAATTTTCCGAGAATTTTCCGTCAATTTTCCGAGAATTTTCCAAGAATTTTCCGAGATTTTTCCGAGAATTTTCTGAGAATTTTCCGAGAATTTTCCGACGATTTTCTGAGAATTTTCCGAGAATTTTCCGAGAATTTTCCGAGAATTTTCCGAGAATTTTCCGAGAATTTTCTGAGAATTTTCCGAGAATTTTCCGAGAATTTTCCGAGAATTTTCCGTCAATTTTCCGAGAATTTTCCCAGAATTTTCCGAGAATTTTCCGAGAATTTTCCGAGAATTTTCTGAGAATTTTCCGAGAATTTTCCGAGAATTTTCGGAGAATTTTCTGAGAATTTTCCGAGAAGTTTCCGTCAATTTTGCGAGAATTTTCCGAGAATTTTCCGAGAATTTTCCGAGAATTTTCCAAGAATTTTCTGAGAATTTTCCGAGAATTTTCCGAGAATTTTCTGAGAATTTTCCAGAATTTTCCGAGATTTTGCCGAGAATTTTGCGAGAATTTTCCGAGAATTTTTTCGAGAATTTTCCGAGAATTTTCCGAGAATTTTCCGAGAATTTTCTGAGAATTTTCCGAGAATTTTCCGAGAATTTTCCGAGAATTTTCCGTCAATTTTCCGAGAATTTTCCGAGAATTTTCCGAGAATTTTCCGAGAATTTTCCGAGAATTTTCCGAGAATTTTCTGAGAATTTTCCGAGAATTTTCCGAGAATTTTCTGAGAATTTTCCGAGAATTTTCCGAGAATTTTCCGAGAATTTTCCGAGAATTTTCCGAGAATTTTCTGAGAATTTTCCGAGAATTTTCCGAGAATTTTCCGAGATTTTCCCGAGAATTTTCCGAGAATTTTCCGAGAATTTTCCGAGAATTTTCCGAGAATTTTCCGAGAATTTTCCGAGAATTTTCCGAGAATTTTCCGAGAATTTTCCGAGAATTTTCCGTCAATTTTCCGAGAATTTTCCGAGAATTTTCCGAGAATTTTCCGTCAATTTTCCGAGAATTTTCCGAGAATTTTCCGAGAATTTTCCGAGAATTTTCCGAGAATTTTCCGAGAATTTTCCAAGAATTTTCCGAGAATTTTCCGAGAATTTTCCGAGAATTTTCGGGGAATTTTCCGAGAATTTTCTGAGAATTTTCCGAGAATTTTCCGAGGATTTTCCGAGAATTTTCCCAGAATTTTCCGAGAATTTTCCAGGAATTTTCCGAGAATTTTCTGAGAATTTTCCGAGAATTTTCCGAGAATTTTCCGAGAATTTTCCGAGAATTTTCCGAGAATTTTCCGAGAATTTTCCGTCAATTTTCCGAGAATTTTCCGAGAATTTTCCGAGAATTTTCCGAGAATTTTCCGAGAATTTTCCGTCAATTTTCCGAGAATTTTCCGAGAATTTTCCGAGAATTTTCCGTCAATTTTCCGAGAATTTTCCGAGAATTTTCCGAGAATTTTCCGAGAATTTTCCGAGAATTTTCCGAGAATTTTCCAAGAATTTTCCGAGAATTTTCGGAGAATTTTCCGAGAATTTTCGGGGAATTTTCCGAGAATTTTCTGAGAATTTTCCAAGAATTTTCCGAGGATTTTCCGAGAATTTTCCGAGAATTTTCAGAGAATTTTCCAGGAATTTTCCGAGAATTTTCCGAGAATTTTCCGAGAATTTTCCGAGAATTTTCCGAGAATCTTCCAAGAATTTTCTGAGAATTTTCCGAGAATTTTCCGAGAATTTTCTGAGAATTTTCCGAGATTTTCCCGAGAATTTTGCGAGAATTTTCCGAGAATTTTTTCGAGAATTTTCCGAGAATTTTCCCAGAATTTTCCGAGAATTTTCCGAGAATTTTCCGAGATTTTCCGAGAATTTTCTGAGAATTTTCCGAGAATTTTCCGAGAATTTTCCGAGATTTTCCCGAGAATTTTCCGAGAATTTTCCGAGAATTTTCCGAGAATTATCCGAGAATTTTCCGAGAATTTTCCGAGAATTTTCCGAGAATTTTCCGAGAATTTTCTGAGAATTTTCCGAGAATTTTCCGAGAATTTTCCCAGAATTTTCCGTCAATTTTCCGAGAATTTTCCCAGAATTCTCCGAGAATTTTCCGAGAATTTTCCGAGAATTTTCTGAGAATTTTCCGAGAATTTTCCGAGAATTTTCCGAGAATTTTCCGAGAATTTTCCGAGAATTTTCCGTCAATTTTGCGAGAATTTTCCGAGAATTTTCCGAGAATTTTCCGAGAATTTTCCAACAATTTTCTGAGAATTTTCCGATAATTTTCCGAGAATTTTCTGAGAATTTTCCGAGAATTTTCCGAGAATTTTCCGAGATTTTGCCGAGAATTTTGCGAGAATTTTCCGAGAATTTTTTCGAGAATTTTCCGAGAATTTTCCGAGAATTTTCCGAGAATTTTCTGAGAATTTTCCGAGAATTTTCCGAGAATTTTCCGAGAATTTTCCGTCAATTTTCCGAGAATTTTCCGAGAATTTTTCGAGACTTTTCCGAGAATTTTCCGAGAATTTTCCGAGAATTTTCTGAGAATTTTCCGAGAATTTTCCGAGAATTTTCTGAGAATTTTCCGAGAATTTTCCGAGAATTTTCCGAGAATTTTCCGAGAATTTTCCGAGAATTTTCTGAGAATTTTCCGAGAATTTTCCGAGAATTTTCCGAGATTTTTCCGAAAATTTTCCAAGAATTTTCCGAGAATTTTCCGAGAATTTTCCGTCAATTTTCCGAGAATTTTCCAAGAATTTTCCGAGATTTTTCCGAGAATTTTCTGAGAATTTTCCGAGAATTTTCCGACGATTTTCTGTGAATTTTCCGAGAATTTTCCGAGAATTTTCCGAGAATTTTCCGAGAATTTTCCGAGAATTTTCTGAGAATTTTCCGAGAATTTTCTGAGAATTTTCCGAGAATTTTCCGTCAATTTTCCGAGAATTTTCCCAGAATTTTCCGAGAATTTTCCGAGAATTTTCCGAGAATTTTCTGAGAATTTTCCGAGAATTTTCCGAGAATTTTCCGAGAATTTTCCGAGAATTTTCCGAGAATTTTCCGAGAATTTTCCGAGAATTTTCCGGGAATTTTCCGAGAATTTTCCGAGAATTTTCCGAGAATTTTCTGAGAATTTTCCGAGAATTTTTGCCGAGAATTTTCCGAGATTTTCCCGAGAATTTTGCGAGAATTTTCCGAGAATTTTTTCGAGAATTTTCCGAGAATTTTCCGAGAATTTTCCGAGAATTTTCTGAGAATTTTCCGAGAATTTTCCGAGAATTTTCCGAGAATTTTCCGTCAATTTTCCGAGAATTTTCCGAGAATTTTCCGAGAATTTTCCGAGAATTTTCCGAGAATTTTCCGAGAATTTTCTGAGAATTTTCCGAGAATTTTCCGAGAATTTTCTGAGAATTTTCCGAGAATTTTCCGAGAATTTTCCGAGAATTTTCCGTCAATTTTCCGAGAATTTTCCGAGAATTTTCCGAGAATTTTCCGAGAATTTTCCGAGAATTTTCGGGGAATTTTCCGAGAATTTTCCGAGAATTTTCCGAGAATTTTCCGAGAATTTTCCGAGAATTTTCTGAGAATTTTCCGAGAATTTTCCGAGAATTTTCCGAGATTTTCCCGAGAATTTTCCGAGAATTTTCCGAGAATTTTCCGAGAATTTTCCGAGAATTTTCCGAGAATTTTCCGAGAATTTTCCGAGAATTTTCCGAGAATTTTCCGAGAATTTTCCGTCAATTTTCCGAGAATTTTCCGAGAATTTTCCGAGAATTTTCCGTCAATTTTCCGAGAATTTTCCGAGAATTTTCCGAGAATTTTCCGAGAATTTTCCGAGAATTTTCCGAGAATTTTCCAAGAATTTTCCGAGAATTTTCCGAGAATTTTCCGAGAATTTTCGGGGAATTTTCCGAGAATTTTCTGAGAATTTTCCGAGAATTTTCCGAGGATTTTCCGAGAATTTTCCGAGAATTTTCCGAGAATTTTCCAGGAATTTTCCGAGAATTTTCTGAGAATTTTCCGAGAATTTTCCGAGAATTTTCCGAGAATTTTCCGAGAATTTTCCGAGAATTTTCCGAGAATTTTCCGAGAATTTTCCGTCAATTTTCCGAGAATTTTCCGAGAATTTTCCGAGAATTTTCCGAGAATTTTCCGAGAATTTTCCGAGAATTTTCCGAGAATTTTCCGAGAATTTTCCGAGAATTTTCCGAGAATTTTCCGAGAATTTTCCGAGAATTTTCCGAGAATTTTCCGAGAATTTTCCAAGAATTTTCCGAGAATTTTCCGAGAATTTTCCGAGAATTTTCGGGGAATTTTCCGAGAATTTTCTGAGAATTTTTCAAGAATTTTCCGAGGATTTTCCGAGAATTTTCCGAGAATTTTCCGAGAATTTTCCAGGAATTTTCCGAGAATTTTCCGAGAATTTTCCGAGAATTTTCCGAGAATTTTCCGAGAATCTTCCAAGAATTTTCTGAGAATTTTCCGAGAATTTTCCGAGAATTTTCTGAGAATTTTCCGAGATTTTCCCGAGAATTTTGCGAGAATTTTCCGAGAATTTTTTCGAGAATTTTACGAGAATTTTCCCAGAATTTTCCGAGAATTTTCCGAGAATTTTCCGAGATTTTCCGAGAATTTTCTGAGAATTTTCCGAGAATTTTCCGAGAATTTTCCGAGATTTTCCCGAGAATTTTCCGAGAATTTTCCGAGAATTTTCCGAGAATTATCCGAGAATTTTCCGAGAATTTTCCGAGAATTTTCCGAGAATTTTCCGAGAATTTTCCGTCAATTTTCCGAGAATTTTCCGAGAATTTTCCGAGAATTTTCCGTCAATTTTCCGAGAATTTTCCGAGAATTTTCCGAGAATTTTCCGAGAATTTTCCGAGGCTTTTCCGAGAATTTTCCGAGAATTTTCCGAGAATTTTCCGAGAATTTTCCGAGAATTTTCTGAGAATTTTCCGAGAATTTTCCGAGAATTTTCCGAGATTTTTCCGAAAATTTTCCAAGAATTTTCCGAGAATTTTCCGAGAATTTTCCGTCAATTTTCCGAGAATTTTCCAAGAATTTTCCGAGATTTTTCCGAGAATTTTCTGAGAATTTTCCGAGAATTTTCCGACGATTTTCTGAGAATTTTCCGAGAATTTTCCGAGAATTTTCCGAGAATTTTCCGAGAATTTTCCGAGAATTTTCTGAGAATTTTCCGAGAATTTTCCGAGAATTTTCCGAGAATTTTCCGTCAATTTTCCGAGAATTTTCCCAGAATTTTCCGAGAATTTTCCGAGAATTTTCCGAGAATTTTCTGAGAATTTTCCGAGAATTTTCCGAGAATTTTCGGAGAATTTTCCGAGAATTTTCCGAGAATTTTCCGTCAATTTTGCGAGAATTTTCCGAGAATTTTCCGAGAATTTTCCGAGAATTTTCCAAGAATTTTCTGAGAATTTTCCGAGAATTTTCCGAGAATTTTCTGAGAATTTTCCGAGAATTTTCCGAGAATTTTCCGAGATTTTGCCGAGAATTTTGCGAGAATTTTCCGAGAATTTTTTCGAGAATTTTCCGAGAATTTTCCGAGAATTTTCCGAGAATTTTCTGAGAATTTTCCGAGAATTTTCCGAGAATTTTCCGAGAATTTTCCGTCAATTTTCCGAGAATTTTCCGAGAATTTTCCGAGAATTTTCCGAGAATTTTCCGAGAATTTTCCGAGAATTTTCTGAGAATTTTCCGAGAATTTTCCGAGAATTTTCTGAGAATTTTCCGAGAATTTTCCGAGAATTTTCCGAGAATTTTCCGAGAATTTTCCGAGAATTTTCTGAGAATTTTCCGAGAATTTTCCGAGAATTTTCCGAGATTTTTCGAGAATTTTCCAAGAATTTTCCGAGAATTTTCCGAGAATTTTCCGAGAATTTTCCGAGAATTTTCCGAGAATTTTCCGAGAATTTTCCGAGAATTTTCCGAGAATTTTCCGTCAATTTTCCGAGAATTTTCCGAGAATTTTCCGAGAATTTTCCGTCAATTTTCCGAGAATTTTCCGAGAATTTTCCGAGAATTTTCCGAGAATTTTCCGAGAATTTTCCGAGAATTTTCCAAGAATTTTCCGAGAATTTTCCGAGAATTTTCCGAGAATTTTCGGGGAATTTTCCGAGAATTTTCTGAGAATTTTCCGAGAATTTTCCGAGGATTTTCCGAGAATTTTCCGAGAATTTTCCGAGAATTTTCCGTCAATTTTCCGAGAATTTTCCGAGAATTTTCCGAGAATTTTCCGAGAATTTTCCGAGAATTTTCCGAGAATTTTCCGTCAATTTTTCGAGAATTTTCCGAGAATTTTCCGAGAATTTTCCGTCAATTTTCCGAGAATTTTCCGAGAATTTTCCGAGAATTTTCTGAGAATTTTCCGAGAATTTTCCGAGAATTTTCCAAGAATTTTCCGAGAATTTTCCGAGAATTTTCCGAGAATTTTCGGGGAATTTTCCGAGAATTTTCTGAGAATTTTCCAAGAATTTTCCGAGGATTTTCCGAGAATTTTCCGAGAATTTTCCGAGAATTTTCCAGGAATTTTCCGAGAATTTTCCGAGAATTTTCCGAGAATTTTCCGAGAATTTTCCGAGAATCTTCCAAGAATTTTCTGAGAATTTTCCGAGAATTTTCCGAGAATTTTCTGAGAATTTTCCGAGATTTTCCCGAGAATTTTGCGAGAATTTTCCGAGAATTTTTTCGAGAATTTTCCGAGAATTTTCCCAGAATTTTCCGAGAATTTTCCGAGAATTTTCCGAGATTTTCCGAGAATTTTCTGAGAATTTTCCGAGAATTTTCCGAGAATTTTCCGAGATTTTCCCGAGAATTTTCCGAGAATTTTCCGAGAATTTTCCGAGAATTATCCGAGAATTTTCCGAGAATTTTCCGAGAATTTTCCGAGAATTTTCCGAGAATTTTCCGTCAATTTTCCGAGAATTTTCCGAGAATTTTCCGAGAATTTTCCGTCAATTTTCCGAGAATTTTCCGAGAATTTTCCGAGAATTTTCCGAGAATTTTCCGAGGCTTTTCCGAGAATTTTCCGAGAATTTTCCGAGAATTTTCCGAGAATTTTCCGAGAATTTTCTGAGAGATTTCCGAGAATTTTCCGAGAATTTTCCGAGATTTTTCCGAAAATTTTCCAAGAATTTTCCGAGAATTTTCCGTCAATTTTCCGAGAATTTTCCAAGAATTTTCCGAGATTTTTCCGAGAATTTTCTGAGAATTTTCCGAGAATTTTCCGACGATTTTCTGAGAATTTTCCGAGAATTTTCCGAGAATTTTCCGAGAATTTTCCGAGAATTTTCCGAGAATTTTCTGAGAATTTTCCGAGAATTTTCCGAGAATTTTCCGAGAATTTTCCGTCAATTTTCCGAGAATTTTCCCAGAATTTTCCGAGAATTTTCCGAGAATTTTCCGAGAATTTTCTGAGAATTTTCCGAGAATTTTCCGAGAATTTTCCGAGAACTTTCCGAGAATTTTCCGAGAATTTTCCGTCAATTTTGCGAGAATTTTCCGAGAATTTTCCGAGAATTTTCCGAGAATTTTCCAAGAATTTTCTGAGAATTTTCCGAGAATTTTCCGAGAATTCTCTGAGAATTTTCCGAGAATTTTCCGAGAATTTTCCGAGATTTTGCCGAGAATTTTGCGAGAATTTTCCGAGAATTTTTTCGAGAATTTTCCGAGAATTTTCCGAGAATTTTCCGAGAATTTTCTGAGAATTTTCCGAGAATTTTCCGAGAATTTTCCGAGAATTTTCCGTCAATTTTCCGAGAATTTTCCGAGAATTTTTCGAGAATTTTCCGAGAATTTTCCGAGAATTTTCCGAGAATTTTCTGAGAATTTTCCGAGAATTTTCCGAGAATTTTCTGAGAATTTTCCGAGAATTTTCCGAGAATTTTCCGAGAATTTTCCGAGAATTTTCCGAGAATTTTCTGAGAATTTTCCGAGAATTTTCCGAGAATTTTCCGAGATTTTTCCGAAAATTTTCCAAGAATTTTCCGAGAATTTTCCGAGAATTTTCCGTCAATTTTCCGAGAATTTTCCAAGAATTTTCCGAGATTTTTCCGAGAATTTTCTGAGAATTTTCCGAGAATTTTCCGACGATTTTCTGAGAATTTTCCGAGAATTTTCTGAGAATTTTCCGAGAATTTTCCGAGAATTTTCCGAGAATTTTCTGAGAATTTTCCGAGAATTTTCTGAGAATTTTCCGAGAATTTTCCGTCAATTTTCCGAGAATTTTCCCAGAATTTTCCGAGAATTTTCCGAGAATTTTCCGAGAATTTTCTGAGAATTTTCCGAGAATTTTCCGAGAATTTTCCGAGAATTTTCCGAGAATTTTCCGAGAATTTTCCGTCAATTTTGCGAGAATTTTCCGAGAATTTTCCGAGAATTTTCCGAGAATTTTCCAAGAATTTTCTGAGAATTTTCCGAGAATTTTCCGAGAATTTTCTGAGAATTTTCCGAGAATTTTCCGAGAATTTTCCGAGATTTTCCCGAGAATTTTGCGAGAATTTTCCGAGAATTTTTTCGAGAATTTTCCGAGAATTTTCCGAGAATTTTCCGAGAATTTTCTGAGAATTTTCCGAGAATTTTCCGAGAATTTTCCGAGAATTTTCCGTCAATTTTCCGAGAATTTTCCGAGAATTTTCCGAGAATTTTCCGAGAATTTTCCGAGAATTTTCTGAGAATTTTCCGAGAATTTTCCGAGAGTTTTCTGAGAATTTTCCGAGAATTTTCTGAGAATTTTCCGAGAATTTTCCGAGAATTTTCCGAGAATTTTCCGAGAATTTTCCGAGAATTTTCCGTCAATTTTCCGAGAATTTTCCGAGAATTTTCCGAGAATTTTCCGAGAATTTTCCGAGAATTTTCCGAGAATTTTCCGAGAATTTTCCGAGAATTTTCCGAGAATTTTCCGAGAATTTTCCGAGAATTTTCCGAGAATTTTCCGAGAATTTTCCGAGAATTTTCCAAGAATTTTCCGAGAATTTTCCGAGAATTTTCCGAGAATTTTCGGGGAATTTTCCGAGAATTTTCTGAGAATTTTCCAAGAATTTTCCGAGGATTTTCCGAGAATTTTCCGAGAATTTTCCGAGAATTTTCCAGGAATTTTCCGAGAATTTTCCGAGAATTTTCCGAGAATTTTCCGAGAATTTTCCGAGAATCTTCCAAGAATTTTCTGAGAATTTTCCGAGAATTTTCCGAGAATTTTCTGAGAATTTTCCGAGATTTTCCCGAGAATTTTGCGAGAATTTTCCGAGAATTTTTTCGAGAATTTTACGAGAATTTTCCCAGAATTTTCCGAGAATTTTCCGAGAATTTTCCGAGATTTTCCGAGAATTTTCTGAGAATTTTCCGAGAATTTTCCGAGAATTTTCCGAGATTTTCCCGAGAATTTTCCGAGAATTTTCCGAGAATTATCCGAGAATTTTCCGAGAATTTTCCGAGAATTTTCCGAGAATTTTCCGAGAATTTTCCGTCAATTTTCCGAGAATTTTCCGAGAATTTTCCGAGAATTTTCCGTCAATTTTCCGAGAATTTTCCGAGAATTTTCCGAGAATTTTCCGAGAATTTTCCGAGGCTTTTCCGAGAATTTTCCGAGAATTTTCCGAGAATTTTCCGAGAATTTTCCGAGAATTTTCTGAGAATTTTCCGAGAATTTTCCGATAATTTTCCGAGATTTTTCCGAAAATTTTCCAAGAATTTTCCGAGAATTTTCCGAGAATTTTCCGTCAATTTTCCGAGAATTTTCCAAGAATTTTCCGAGATTTTTCCGAGAATTTTCTGAGAATTTTCCGAGAATTTTCCGACGATTTTCTGAGAATTTTCCGAGAATTTTCCGAGAATTTTCCGAGAATTTTCCGAGAATTTTCCGAGAATTTTCTGAGAATTTTCCGAGAATTTTCCGAGAATTTTCCGAGAATTTTCCGTCAATTTTCCGAGAATTTTCCCAGAATTTTCCGAGAATTTTCCGAGAATTTTCCGAGAATTTTCTGAGAATTTTCCGAGAATTTTCCGAGAATTTTCGGAGAATTTTCCGAGAATTTTCCGAGAATTTTCCGTCAATTTTGCGAGAATTTTCCGAGAATATTCCGAGAATTTTCCGAGAAGTTTCCAAGAATTTTCTGAGAATTTTCCGAGAATTTTCCGAGAATTTTCTGAGAATTTTCCGAGAATTTTCCGAGAATTTTCCGAGATTTTGCCGAGAATTTTGCGAGAATTTTCCGAGAATTTTTTCGAGAATTTTCCGAGAATTTTCCGAGAATTTTCCGAGAATTTTCTGAGAATTTTCCGAGAATTTTCCGAGAATTTTCCGAGAATTTTCCGTCAATTTTCCGAGAATTTTCCGAGAATTTTCCGAGAATTTTCCGAGAATTTTCCGAGAATTTTCCGAGAATTTTCTGAGAATTTTCCGAGAATTTTCCGAGAATTTTCTGAGAATTTTCCGAGAATTTTCCGAGAATTTTCCGAGAATTTTCCGAGAATTTTCCGAGAATTTTCTGAGAATTTTCCGAGAATTTTCCGAGAATTTTCCGAGATTTTCCCGAGAATTTTCCGAGAATTTTCCGAGAATTTTCCGAGAATTTTCCGAGAATTTTCCGAGAATTTTCCGAGAATTTTCCGAGAATTTTCCGAGAATTTTCCGAGAATTTTCCGTCAATTTTCCGAGAATTTTCCGAGAATTTTCCGAGAATTTTCCGTCAATTTTCCGAGAATTTTCCGAGAATTTTCCGAGAATTTTCCGAGAATTTTCCGAGAATTTTCCGAGAATTTTCCAAGAATTTTCCGAGAATTTTCCGAGAATTTTCCGAGAATTTTCGGGGAATTTTCCGAGAATTTTCTGAGAATTTTCCGAGAATTTTCCGAGGATTTTCCGAGAATTTTCCGAGAATTTTCCGAGAATTTTCCAGGAATTTTCCGAGAATTTTCTGAGAATTTTCCGAGAATTTTCCGAGAATTTTCCGAGAATTTTCCGAGAATTTTCCGAGAATTTTCCGAGAATTTTCCGTCAATTTTGCGAGAATTTTCCGAGAATTTTCCGAGAATTTTCCGAGAATTTTCCGAGAATTTTCCGAGAATTTTCCGTCAATTTTCCGAGAATTTTCCGAGAATTTTCCGAGAATTTTCCGTCAATTTTCCGAGAATTTTCCGAGAATTTTCCGAGAATTTTCCGAGAATTTTCCGAGAATTTTCCGAGAATTTTCCAAGAATTTTCCGAGAATTTTCCCAGAATTTTCCGAGAATTTTCGGGGAATTTTCCGAGAATTTTCTGAGAATTTTCCAAGAATTTTCCGAGGATTTTCCGAGAATTTTCCGAGAATTTTCCGAGAATTTTCCAGGAATTTTCCGAGAATTTTCCGAGAATTTTCCGAGAATTTTCCGAGAATTTTCCGAGAATCTTCCAAGAATTTTCTGAGAATTTTCCGAGAATTTTCCGAGAATTTTCTGAGAATTTTCCGAGATTTTCCCGAGAATTTTGCGAGATTTTCCGAGAATTTTTTCGAGAATTTTCCGAGAATTTTCCCAGAATTTTCCGAGAATTTTCCGAGAATTTTCCGAGATTTTCCGAGAATTTTCTGAGAATTTTCCGAGAATTTTCCGAGAATTTTCCGAGATTTTCCCGAGACTTTTCCGAGAATTTTCCGAGAATTTTCCGAGAATTATCCGAGAATTTTCCGAGAATTTTCCGAGAATTTTCCGAGAATTTTCCGAGAATTTTCCGTCAATTTTCCGAGAATTTTCCGAGAATTTTCCGAGAATTTTCCGTCAATTTTCCGAGAATTTTCCGAGAATTTTCCGAGAATTTTCCGAGAATTTTCCGAGAATTTTCCGAGAATTTTCCAAGAATTTTCCGAGAATTTTCCGAGAATTTTCCGAGAATTTTCGGGGAATTTTCCGAGAATTTTCTGAGAATTTTCCAAGAATTTTCCGAGGATTTTCCGAGAATTTTCCGAGAATTTTCCGAGAATTTTCCAGGAATTTTCCGAGAATTTTCCGAGAATTTTCCGAGAATTTTCCGAGAATTTTCCGAGAATCTTCCAAGAATTTTCTGAGAATTTTCCGAGAATTTTCCGAGAATTTTCTGAGAATTTTCCGAGATTTTCCCGAGAATTTTGCGAGAATTTTCCGAGAATTTTTTCGAGAATTTTCCGAGAATTTTCCCAGAATTTTCCGAGAATTTTCCGAGAATTTTCCGAGATTTTCCGAGAATTTTCTGAGAATTTTCCGAGAATTTTCCGAGAATTTTCCGAGATTTTCCCGAGAATTTTCCGAGAATTTTCCGAGAATTTTCCGAGAATTATCCGAGAATTTTCCGAGAATTTTCCGAGAATTTTCCGAGAATTTTCCGAGAATTTTCCGTCAATTTTCCGAGAATTTTCCGAAAATTTTCCGAGAATTTTCCGTCAATTTTCCGAGAATTTTCCGAGAATTTTCCGAGAATTTTCCGAGAATTTTCCGAGGCTTTTCCGAGAATTTTCCGAGAATTTTCCGAGAATTTTCCGAGAATTTTCCGAGAATTTTCTGAGAATTTTCCGAGAATTTTCCGAGAATTTTCCGAGATTTTTCCGAAAATTTTCCAAGAATTTTCCGAGAATTTTCCGAGAATTTTCCGTCAATTTTCCGAGAATTTTCCAAGAATTTTCCGAGATTTTTCCGAGAATTTTCTGAGAATTTTCCGAGAATTTTCCGACGATTTTCTGAGAATTTTCCGAGAATTTTCCGAGAATTTTCCGAGAATTTTCCGAGAATTTTCCGAGAATTTTCTGAGAATTTTCCCAGAATTTTCCGAGAATTTTCCGAGAATTTTCCGTCAATTTTCCGAGAATTTTCCCAGAATTTTCCGAGAATTTTCCGAGAATTTTCCGAGAATTTTCTGAGAATTTTCCGAGAATTTTCCGAGAATTTTCCGAGAATTTTCCGAGAATTTTCCGAGAATTTTCCGTCAATTTTGCGAGAATTTTCCGAGAATTTTCCGAGAATTTTCCGAGAATTTTCCAAGAATTTTCTGAGAATTTTCCGAGAATTTTCCGAGAATTTTCTGAGAATTTTCCGAGAATTTTCCGAGAATTTTCCGAGATTTTGCCGAGAATTTTGCGAGAATTTTCCGAGAATTTTTTCGAGAATTTTCCGAGAATTTTCCGAGAATTTTCCGAGAATTTTCTGAGAATTTTCCGAGAATTTTCCGAGAATTTTCCGAGAATTTTCCGTCAATTTTCCGAGAATTTTCCAAGAATTTTTCGAGAATTTTCCGAGAATTTTCCGAGAATTTTCCGAGAATTTTCTGAGAATTTTCCGAGAATTTTCCGAGAATTTTCTGAGAATTTTCCGAGAATTTTCCGAGAATTTTCCGAGAATTTTCCGAGAATTTTCCGAGAATTTTCTGAGAATTTTCCGAGAATTTTCCGAGAATTTTCCGAGATTTTTCCGAAAATTTTCCAAGAATTTTCCGAGAATTTTCCGAGAATTTTCCGTCAATTTTCCGAGAATTTTCCAAGAATTTTCCGAGATTTTTCCGAGAATTTTCTGAGAATTTTCCGAGAATTTTCCGACGATTTTCTGAGAATTTTCCGAGAATTTTCCGAGAATTTTCCGAGAATTTTCCGAGAATTTTCCGAGAATTTTCTGAGAATTTTCCGAGAATTTTCTGAGAATTTTCCGAGAATTTTCCGTCAATTTTCCGAGAATTTTCCCAGAATTTTCCGAGAATTTTCCGAGAATTTTCCGAGAATTTTCCGAGAATTTTCCGAGAATTTTCCGTCAATTTTGCGAGAATTTTCCGAGAATTTTCCGAGAATTTTCCGAGAATTTTCCAAGAATTTTCTGAGAATTTTCCGAGAATTTTCCGAGAATTTTCTGAGAATTTTCCGAGAATTTTCCGAGAATTTTCCGAGATTTTCCCGAGAATTTTGCGAGAATTTTCCGAGAATTTTTTCGAGAATTTTCCGAGAATTTTCCGAGAATTTTCCGAGAATTTTCTGAGAATTTTCCGAGAATTTTCCGAGAATTTTCCGAGAATTTTCCGTCAATTTTCCGAGAATTTTCCGAGAATTTTCCGAGAATTTTCCGAGAATTTTCCGAGAATTTTCCGAGAATTTTCTGAGAATTTTCCGAGAATTTTCCGAGAATTTTCTGAGAATTTTCCGAGAATTTTCTGAGAATTTTCCGAGAATTTTCCGAGAATTTTCCGAGAATTTTCCGAGAATCTTCCGAGAATTTTCCGTCAATTTTGCGAGAATTTTCCGAGAATTTTCCGAGAATTTTCCGAGAATTTTCCAAGAATTTTCTGAGAATTTTCCGAGAATTTTCCGAGAATTTTCTGAGAATTTTCCGAGAATTTTCCGAGAATTTTCCGAGATTTTCCCGAGAATTTTGCGAGAATTTTCCGAGAATTTTTTCGAGAATTTTCCGAGAATTTTCCGAGAATTTTCCGAGAATTTTCTGAGAATTTTCCGAGAATTTTCCGAGAATTTTCCGAGAATTTTCCGTCAATTTTCCGAGAATTTTCCGAGAATTTTCCGAGAATTTTCCGAGAATTTTCCGAGAATTTTCCGAGAATTTTCCGAGAATTTTCTGAGAATTTTCCGAGAATTTTCCGAGAATTTTCTGAGAATTTTCCGAGAATTTTCCGAGAATTTTCCGAGAATTTTCCGTCAATTTTCCGAGAATTTTCCGAGAATTTTCCGAGAATTTTCCGAGAATTTTCCGAGAATTTTCGGGGAATTTTCCGAGAATTTTCCGAGAATTTTCCGAGAATTTTCCGAGAATTTTCCGAGAATTTTCTGAGAATTTTCCGAGAATTTTCCGAGAATTTTCCGAGATTTTCCCGAGAATTTTCCGAGAATTTTCCGAGAATTTTCCGAGAATTTTCCGAGAATTTTCCGAGAATTTTCCGAGAATTTTCCGAGAATTTTCCGAGAATTTTCCGAGAATTTTCCGTCAATTTTCCGAGAATTTTCCGAGAATTTTCCGAGAATTTTCCGTCAATTTTCCGAGAATTTTCCGAGAATTTTCCGAGAATTTTCCGAGAATTTTCCGAGAATTTTCCGAGAATTTTCCAAGAATTTTCCGAGAATTTTCCGAGAATTTTCCGAGAATTTTCGGGGAATTTTCCGAGAATTTTCTGAGAATTTTCCGAGAATTTTCCGAGGATTTTCCGAGAATTTTCCGAGAATTTTCCGAGAATTTTCCAGGAATTTTCCGAGAATTTTCTGAGAATTTTCCAAGAATTTTCCGAGAATTTTCCGAGAATTTTCCGAGAATTTTCCGAGAATTTTCCGAGAATTTTCCGAGAATTTTCCGTCAATTTTCCGAGAATTTTCCGAGAATTTTCCGAGAATTTTCCGAGAATTTTCCGAGAATTTTCCGAGAATTTTCCAAGAATTTTCCGAGAATTTTCCGAGAATTTTTCCGGGAATTTTCGGGGAATTTTCCGAGAATTTTCTGAGAATTTTCCGAGAATTTTCCGAGGATTTTCCGAGAATTTTCCGAGAATTTTCCGAGAATTTTCCGAGAATTTTCCGAGAATTTTCCGAGAATTTTCCAGGAATTTTCCGAGAGTTTTCTGAGAATTTTCCGAGAATTTTCCGAGAATTTTCCGAGAATTTTCCGAGAATTTTCCGAGAATTTTCCGAGAATTTTCCGAGAATTTTCCGTCAATTTTCCGAGAATTTTCCGAGAATTTTCCGAGAATTTTCCGAGAATTTTCCGAGAATTTTCCGAGAATTTTCCAAGAATTTTCCGAGAATTTTCCGAGAATTTTCCGAGAATTTTCGGGGAATTTTCCGAGAATTTTCTGAGAATTTTCCGAGAATTTTCCGAGGATTTTCCGAGAATTTTCCGAGAATTTTCCGAGAATTTTCCGAGAATTTTCCGTCAATTTTGCGAGAATTTTCCGAGAATTTTCCGAGAATTTTCCGAGAATTTTCCAAGAATTTTCTGGGAATTTTCCGAGAATTTTCCGAGAATTTTCCGAGAATTTTCCGAGAATTTTCCGAGAATTTTCCGTCAATTTTGCGAGAATTTTCCGAGAATTTTCCGAGAATTTTCCGAGAATTTTCCAAGAATTTTCTGAGAATTTTCCGAGAATTTTCCGAGAATTTTCTGAGAATTTTCCGAGATTTTCCCGAGAATTTTGCGAGAATTTTCCGAGAATTTTTTCGAGAATTTTCCGAGAATTTTCCGAGAATTTTCCGAGAATTTTCCGAGAATTTTCCGAGATTTTCCGAGAATTTTCTGAGAATTTTCCGAGAATTTTCCGAGAATTTTTCCGAGAATTTTCCGAGAATTTTCCGTCAATTTTCCGAGATTTTTCCGAGAATTTTCCGAGAATTTTCCGTCAATTTTCCGAGAATTTTCCGAGAATTTCCGAGAATTTTCCGAGAATTTTCCGAGGCTTTTCCGAGAATTTTCCGAGAATTTTCCGAGAATTTTCCGAGAATTTTCCGAGAATTTTCCGAGAATTTTCCGAGAATTTTCCGAGAATTTTCTGAGAATTTTCCGAGAATTTTCCGAGAATTTTCCGAGAATTTTCCGTCAATTTTCCGAGAATTTTCCCAGAATTTTCCGAGAATTTTCCGAGAATTTTCCGAGAATTTTCCGAGAATTTTCCGAGAATTTTCCGAGAATTTTCCGAGAATTTTCCGAGAATTTTCCGAGAATTTTCCGTCAATTTTGCGAGAATTTTCCGAGAATTTTCCGAGAATTTTCCGAGAATTTTCCAAGAATTTTCTGAGAATTTTCCGAGAATTTTCCGAGAATTTTCTGAGAATTTTCCGAGAATTTTCCGAGAATTTTCCGAGATTTTCCCAAGAATTTTGCGAGAATTTTCCGAGAATTTTTTCGAGAATTTTCCGAGAATTTTCCGAGAATTTTCCGAGAATTTTCCGAGAATTTTCCGAGATTTTCCGAGAATTTTCTGAGAATTTTCCGAGAATTTTCCGAGAATTTTCCAAGAATTTTCCGAGGCTTTTCCGAGAATTTTCCGAGAATTTTCCGAGAATTTTCCGAGAATTTTCCGAGAATTTTCTGAGAATTTTCCGAGAATTTTCCGAGAATTTTCCGAGATTTTTCCGAAAATTTTCTGAGAATTTTCCGAGAATTTTCCGAGAATTTTCCGTCAATTTTCCGAGAATTTTCCAAGAATTTTCCGAGATTTTTCCGAGAATTTTCTGAGAATTTTCCGAGAATTTTCCGACGATTTTCTGAGAATTTTCCGAGAATTTTCCGAGAATTTTCCGAGAATTTTCCGAGAAATTTCCGAGAATTTTCTGAGAATTTTCCGAGAACTTTGGGAGAATTTTCCGAGAATTTTCCGTCAATTTTCCGAGAATTTTCCCAGAATTTTCCGAGAATTTTCCGAGAATTTTCCGAGAATTTTCTGAGAATTTTCCGAGAATTTTCCGAGAATTTTCCGAGAATTTTCCGAGAATTTTCCGAGAATTTTCCGTCAATTTTGCGAGAATTTTCCGAGAATTTTCCGAGAATTTTCCGAGAATTTTCCGAGAATTTTTTCGAGAATTTTCCGAGAATTTTCCGAGAATTTTCCGAGAATTTTCCGAGAATTTTCCGAGATTTTCCGAGAATTTTCTGAGAATTTTCCGAGAATTTTCCGAGAATTTTCCGAGAATTTTCCGAGAATTTTCCGTCAATTTTCCGAGAATTTTCCGAGAATTTTCCGAGAATTTTCCGTCAATTTTCCGAGAATTTTCCGAGAATTTTCCGAGAATTTTCCGAGAATTTTCCGAGGCTTTTCCGAGAATTTTCCGAGAATTTTCCGAGAATTTTCCGAGAATTTTCCGAGAATTTTCCGAGAATTTTCCGAGAATTTTCCGAGAATTTTCTGAGAATTTTCCGAGAATTTTCCGAGAATTTTCCGAGAATTTTCCGTCAATTTTCCGAGAATTTTCCCAGAATTTTCCGAGAATTTTCCGAGAATTTTCCGAGATTTTCCCAAGAATTTTGCGAGAATTTTCCGAGAATTTTTTCGAGAATTTTCCGAGAATTTTCCGAGAATTTTCCGAGAATTTTCCGAGATTTTCCGAGAATTTTCTGAGAATTTTCCGAGAATTTTCCGAGAATTTTCCGAGAATTTTCCGAGGCTTTTCCGAGAATTTTCCGAGAATTTTCCGAGAATTTTCGCAGAATTTTCCGAGAATTTTCTGAGAATTTTCCGAGAATTTTCCGAGAATTTTCCGAGATTTTTCCGAAAATTTTCTGAGAATTTTCCGAGAAATTTTCCGAGAATTTCCGAGAATTTTCCGAGAATTTTCCGAGATTTTCCGAGAATTTTCTGAGAATTTTCCGAGAATTTTCCGAGAATTTTCCGAGAATTTTCCGAGGCTTTTCCGAGAATTTTCCGAGAATTTTCCGAGAATTTTCCGAGAATTTTCCGAGAATTTTCCGAGAATTTTCCAGGAATTTTCCGAGAATTTTCTGAGAATTTTCCGAGAATTTTCCGAGAATTTTCCGAGAATTTTCCGAGAATTTTCCGAGAATTTTCCGAGAATTTTCCGAGAATTTTCCGTCAATTTTCCGAGAATTTTCCGAGAATTTTCCGAGAATTTTCCGAGAATTTTTCCGAGAATTTTCCGAGAATTTTCCAAGAATTTTCCGAGAATTTTCCGAGAATTTTCCGAGAATTTTCGGGGAATTTTCCGAGAATTTTCTGAGAATTTTCCGAGAATTTTCCGAGGATTTTCCGAGAATTTTCCGAGAATTTTCCGAGAATTTTCCGAGAATTTTCCGTCAATTTTGCGAGAATTTTCCGAGAATTTTCCGAGAATTTTCCGAGAATTTTCCAAGAATTTTCTGAGAATTTTCCGAGAATTTTCCGAGAATTTTCCGAGAATTTTCCGAGAATTTTCCGAGAATTTTCCGTCAATTTTGCGAGAATTTTCCGAGAATTTTCCGAGAATTTTCCGAGAATTTTCCAAGAATTTTCTGAGAATTTTCCGAGAATTTTCCGAGAATTTTCTGAGAATTTTCCGAGATTTTCCCGAGAATTTTGCGAGAATTTTCCGAGAATTTTTTCGAGAATTTTCCGAGAATTTTCCGAGAATTTTCCGAGAATTTTCCGAGAATTTTCCGAGATTTCCGAGAATTTTCTGAGAATTTTCCGAGAATTTTCCGAGAATTTTCCGAGAATTTTCCGAGAATTTTCCGTCAATTTCCGAGAATTTTCCGAGAATTTTCCGAGAATTTTCCGTCAATTTTCCGAGAATTTTCCGAGAATTTTCCGAGAATTTTCCGAGAATTTTCCGAGGCTTTTCCGAGAATTTTCCGAGAATTTTCCGAGAATTTTCCGAGAATTTTCCGAGAATTTTCCGAGAATTTTCCGAGAATTTTCCGAGAATTTTCTGAGAATTTTCCGAGAATTTTCCGAGAATTTTCCGAGAATTTTCCGTCAATTTTCGAGAATTTTCCCAGAATTTTCCGAGAATTTTCCGAGAATTTTCCGAGAATTTTCCGAGAATTTTCCGAGAATTTTCCGAGAATTTTCGAGAATTTTCCGAGAATTTTCCGAGAATTTCCGTCAATTTTGCGAGAATTTTCCGAGAATTTTCCGAGAATTTTCCGAGAATTTTCCAAGAATTTTCTGAGAATTTTCCGAGAATTTTCCGAGAATTTTCTGAGAATTTTCCGAGAATTTTCCGAGAATTTTCCGAGATTTTCCCAAGAATTTTGCGAGAATTTTCCGAGAATTTTTTCGAGAATTTTCCGAGAATTTTCCGAGAATTTTCCGAGAATTTTCCGAGAATTTTCCGAGATTTTCCGAGAATTTTCTGAGAATTTTCCGAGAATTTTCCCGAGAATTTTCCAAGAATTTTCCGAGGCTTTTCCGAGAATTTTCCGAGAAATTTTCCGAGAATTTCCGGAGAATTTTTCCGAGAATTTTCTGAGAATTTTCCGAGAATTTTCCGAGATTTTCCGAGATTTTTCCGAAAATTTTCTGAGAATTTTCCGAGAATTTTCCCAGAATTTTCCGTCAATTTTCCGAGAATTTTCCAAGAATTTTCCGAGATTTTTCCGAGAATTTTCTGAGAATTTTCCGAGAATTTTCCGACGATTTTCTGAGAATTTTCCGAGAATTTTCGAGAATTTTCCGAGAATTTTCCGAGAAATTTCCGAGAATTTTCTGAGAATTTTCCGAGAACTTTGGGAGAATTTTCCGAGAATTTTCCGTCAATTTTCCGAGAATTTTCCCAGAATTTTCCGAGAATTTTCCGAGAATTTTCCGAGAATTTTCTGAGAATTTTCCGAGAATTTTTCCGAGAATTTTCCGAGAATTTTCCGAGAATTTTCCGAGAATTTTCCGTCAATTTTGCGAGAATTTTCCGAGAATTTTCCGAGAATTTTCCGAGAATTTTCCGAGAATTTTTTCGAGAATTTTCCGAGAATTTCCGAGAATTTTCCGAGAATTTTTCCGAGAATTTTCCGAGATTTTCCGAGAATTTTCTGAGAATTTTCCGAGAATTTTCCGAGAATTTTCCGAGAATTTTCCGAGAATTTTCCGTCAATTTTCCGAGAATTTTCCGAGAATTTCCGAGAATTTTCCGTCAATTTTCCGAGAATTTTCCGAGAATTTTCGGAAAATTTTCCGAGAATTTTCCGAGGCTTTTCCGAGAATTTTTCCGAGAATTTTCCGAGAATTTTCCGAGAATTTTCCGAGAATTTTCCGAGAATTTTCCGAGAATTTTCCGAGAATTTTCTGAGAATTTTCCGAGAATTTTCCGAGAATTTTCCGAGAATTTTTCCGTCAATTTTCCGAGAATTTTCCCAGAATTTTCCGAGAATTTTCCGAGAATTTTCCGAGATTTTCCCAAGAATTTTGCGAGAATTTTCCGAGAATTTTTTCGAGAATTTTCCGAGAATTTTCCGAGAATTTTCCGAGAATTTTCCGAGAATTTTCCGAGATTTTCCGAGAATTTTCTGAGAATTTTCCGAGAATTTTCCGAGAATTTTCCGAGAATTTTCCGAGGCTTTTCCGAGAATTTTCCGAGAATTTTCCGAGAATTTTCCGAGAATTTTCCGAGAATTTTCTGAGAATTTTCCGAGAATTTTCCGAGAATTTTCCGAGATTTTTCCGAAAATTTTCTGAGAATTTTCCGAGAATTTTCCGAGAATTTTCCGTCAATTTTCCGAGAATTTTCCAAGAATTTTCCGAGATTTTTCCGAGAATTTTCTGAGAATTTTCCGAGAATTTTCCGACGATTTTCTGAGAATTTTCCGAGAATTTTCCGAGAATTTTCCGAGAATTTTCCGAGAATTTTCCGAGAATTTTCTGAGAATTTTCCGAGAACTTTGGGAGAATTTTCCGAGAATTTTCCGTCAATTTTCCGAGAATTTTCCCAGAATTTTCCGAGAATTTTCCGAGAATTTTCCGAGAATTTTCTGAGAATTTTCCGAGAATTTTCCGAGAATTTTCCGAGAATTTTCCGAGAATTTTCCGAGAATTTTCCGTCAATTTTGCGCTAAAATTTCCGAGAATTTTCCGAGAATTTTCCGAGAATTTTCCGAGAATTTTTTCGAGAATTTTCCGAGAATTTTCCGAGAATTTTCCGAGAATTTTCCGAGAATTTTCCGAGATTTTCCGAGAATTTTCTGAGAATTTTCCGAGAATTTTCCGAGAATTTTCCGAGAATTTTCCGAGAATTTTCCGTCAATTTTCCGAGAATTTTCCGAGAATTTTCCGAGATTTTTCCGAGAATTTTCTGAGAATTTTCCGAGAATTTTCCGACGATTTTCTGAGAATTTTCCGAGAATTTTCCGAGAATTTTCCGAGAATTTTCCGAGAAATTTCCGAGAATTTTCTGAGAATTTTCCGAGAACTTTGGGAGAATTTTCCGAGAATTTTCCGTCAATTTTCCGAGAATTTTCCCAGAATTTTCCGAGAATTTTCCGAGAATTTTCCGAGAATTTTCTGAGAATTTTCCGAGAATTTTCCGAGAATTTTCCGAGAATTTTCCGAGAATTTTCCGAGAATTTTCCGTCAATTTTGCGAGAATTTTCCGAGAATTTTCCGAGAATTTTCCGAGAATTTTCCGAGAATTTTTTCGAGAATTTTCCGAGAATTTTCCGAGAATTTTCCGAGAATTTTCCGAGAATTTTCCGAGATTTTCCGAGAATTTTCTGAGAATTTTCCGAGAATTTTCCGAGAATTTTCCGAGAATTTTCCGAGAATTTTCCGTCAATTTTCCGAGAATTTTCCGAGAATTTTCCGAGAATTTTCCGTCAATTTTCCGAGAATTTTCCGAGAATTTTCCGAAAATTTTCCGAGAATTTTCCGAGGCTTATCCGAGAATTTTCCGAGAATTTTCCGAGAATTTTCCGAGAATTTTCCGAGAATTTTCCGAGAATTTTCCGAGAATTTTCCGAGAATTTTCTGAGAATTTTCCGAGAATTTTCCGAGAATTTTCCGAGAATTTTCCGTCAATTTTCCGAGAATTTTCCCAGAATTTTCCGAGAATTTTCCGAGAATTTTCCGAGATTTTCCCAAGAATTTTGCGAGAATTTTCCGAGAATTTTTTCGAGAATTTTCCGAGAATTTTCCGAGAATTTTCCGAGAATTTTCCGAGAATTTTCCGAGATTTTCCGAGAATTTTCTGAGAATTTTCCGAGAATTTTCCGAGAATTTTCCGAGAATTTTCCGAGGCTTTTCCGAGAATTTTCCGAGAATTTTCCGAGAATTTTCCGAGAATTTTCCGAGAATTTTCTGAGAATTTTCCGAGAATTTTCCGAGAATTTTCCGAGATTTTTCCGAAAATTTTCTGAGAATTTTCCGAGAATTTTCCGAGAATTTTCCGTCAATTTTCCGAGAATTTTCCAAGAATTTTCCGAGATTTTTCCGAGAATTTTCTGAGAATTTTCCGAGAATTTTCCGACGATTTTCTGAGAATTTTCCGAGAATTTTCCGAGAATTTTCCGAGAATTTTCCGAGAATTTTCCGAGAATTTTCTGAGAATTTTCCGAGAACTTTGGGAGAATTTTCCGAGAACTTTCCGTCAATTTTCCGAGAATTTTCCCAGAATTTTCCGAGAATTTTCCGAGAATTTTCCGAGAATTTTCTGAGAATTTTCCGAGAATTTTCCGAGAATTTTCCGAGAATTTTCCGAGAATTTTCCGAGAATTTTCCGTCAATTTTGCGAGAATTTTCCGAGAATTTTCCGAGAATTTTCCGAGAATTTTCCGAGAATTTTTTCGAGAATTTTCCGAGAATTTTCCGAGAATTTTCCGAGAATTTTCCGAGAATTTTCCGAGATTTTCCGAGAATTTTCTGAGAATTTTCCGAGAATTTTCCGAGAATTTTCCGAGAATTTTCCGTCAATTTTCCGAGAATTTTCCGAGAATTTTCCGAGAACTTTCCGTCAATTTTCCGAGAATTTTCCGAGAATTTTCCGAGGCTTTTCCGAGAATTTTCCGAGAATTTTCCGAGAATTTTCCGAGAATTTTCCGAGAATTTTCCGAGAATTTTCCGAGAATTTTCCGAGAATTTTCCGAGAATTTTCCGAGAATTTTCCGAGAATTTTTCGAGAATTTTCCGTCAATTTTCCGAGAATTTTCCCTGAATTTTCCGAGAATTTTCCGAGAATTTTCCGAGAATTTTCCGAGAATTTTCCGAGAAGTTTCCGAGAATTTTCCGAGAATTTTCCGTCAATTTTGCGAGAATTTTCCGAGAATTTTCCGAGAATTTTCCGAGAATTTTCCGACAATTTTCCGAGAATTTTTCGAGAATTTTCCGTCAATTTTCCGAGAATTTTCCCTGAATTTTCCGAGAATTTTCCGAGAATTTTCCGAGAATTTTCCGAGAATTTTCCGAGAATTTTCCGAGAAGTTTCCGAGAATTTTCCGAGAATTTTCCGTCAATTTTGCGAGAATTTTCCGAGAATTTTCCGAGAATTTTCCGAGAATTTTCCAAGAATTTTCTGAGAATTTTCCGAGAATTTTCGGAGAATTTTCTGAGAATTTTCCGAGAATTTTCCGAGAATTTTCCGAGATTTTCCCAAGAATTTTGCGAGAATTTTCCGAGAATTTTTTCGAGAATTTTCCGAGAATTTTCGGAGAATTTTCCGAGAATTTTCCGAGAATTTTCCGAGATTTTCCGAGAATTTTCTGAGAATTTTCCGAGAATTTTCCGAGAATTTTCCCAGAATTTTCCGAGGCTTTTCCGAGAATTTTCCGTGAATTTTCCGAGAATTTTCCGAGAATTTTCTGAGAATTTTCTGAGAATTTTCCGAGAATTTTCCGAGAATTTTCCGAGGCTTTTCCGAGAATTTTCCGAGAATTTTCCGAGAATTTTCCGAGAATTTTCCGAGGCTTTTCCGAGAATTTTCCGAGAATTTTCCGAGAATTTTCCGAGAATTTTCCGAGAATTTTCCGAGAATTTTCTGAGAATTTTCCGAGAATTTTCCGAGAATTTTCCCAGAATTTTCCGAGGCTTTTCCGAGAATTTTCCGAGAATTTTCCGAGAATTTTCCGAGAATTTTCCGAGGCTTTTCCGAGAATTTTCCGAGAATTTTCCGAGAATTTTCCGAGAATTTTCCGAGAATTTTCCGAGAATTTTCCGAGAATTTTCCGAGAATTTTCTGAGAATTTTCCGAGAATTTTCCGAGAATTTTCCGAGAATTTTCCGTCAATTTTCCGAGAATTTTCCCAGAATTTTCCGAGAATTTTCCGAGAATTTTCCGAGATTTTCCCAAGAATTTTGCGAGAATTTTCCGAGAATTTTTTCGAGAATTTTCCGAGAATTTTCCGAGAATTTTCCGAGAATTTTCCGAGAATTTTCCGAGATTTTCCGAGAATTTTCTGAGAATTTTCCGAGAATTTTCCGAGAATTTTCCGAGAATTTTCCGAGGCTTTTCCGAGAATTTTCCGAGAATTTTCCGAGAATTTTCCGAGAATTTTCCGAGAATTTTCTGAGAATTTTCCGAGAATTTTCCGAGAATTTTCCGAGATTTTTCCGAAAATTTTCTGAGAATTTTCCGAGAATTTTCCGAGAATTTTCCGTCAATTTTCCGAGAATTTTCCAAGAATTTTCCGAGATTTTTCCGAGAATTTTCTGAGAATTTTCCGAGAATTTTCCGACGATTTTCTGAGAATTTTCCGAGAATTTTCCGAGAATTTTCCGAGAATTTTCCGAGAATTTTCCGAGAATTTTCTGAGAATTTTCCGAGAACTTTGGGAGAATTTTCCGAGAATTTTCCGTCAATTTTCCGAGAATTTTCCCAGAATTTTCCGAGAATTTTCCGAGAATTTTCCGAGAATTTTCTGAGAATTTTCCGAGAATTTTCCGAGAATTTTCCGAGAATTTTCCGAGAATTTTCCGAGAATTTTCCGTCAATTTTGCGAGAATTTTCCGAGAATTTTCCGAGAATTTTCCGAGAATTTTCCGAGAATTTTTTCGAGAATTTTCCGAGAATTTTCCGAGAATTTTCCGAGAATTTTCCGAGAATTTTCCGAGATTTTCCGAGAATTTTCTGAGAATTTTCCGAGAATTTTCCGAGAACTTTCCGAGAATTTTCCGAGAATTTTCCGTCAATTTTCCGAGAATTTTCCGAGAATTTTCCGAGAATTTTCCGTCAATTTTCCGAGAATTTTCCGAGAATTTTCCGAGAATTTTCCGAGAATTTTCCGAGGCTTTTCCGAGAATTTTCCGAGAATTTTCCGAGAATTTTCCGAGAATTTTCCGAGAATTTTCCGAGAATTTTCCGAGAATTTTCCGAGAATTTTCCGAGAATTTTCCGAGAATTTTCCGAGAATTTTCCGAGAATTTTCCGTCAATTTTCCGAGAATTTTCCCAGAATTTTCCGAGAATTTTCCGAGAATTTTCCGAGAATTTTCCGAGAATTTTCCGAGAATTTTCCGAGAAGTTTCCGAGAATTTTCCGAGAATTTTCCGTCAATTTTGCGAGAATTTTCCGAGAATTTTCCGAGAATTTTCCGAGAATTTTCCAAGAATTTTCTGAGAATTTTCCGAGAATTTTCGGAGAATTTTCTGAGAATTTTCCGAGAATTTTCCGAGAATTTTCCGAGATTTTCCCAAGAATTTTGCGAGAATTTTCCGAGAATTTTTTCGAGAATTTTCCGAGAATTTTCGGAGAATTTTCCGAGAATTTTCCGAGAATTTTCCGAGATTTTCCGAGAATTTTCTGAGAATTTTCCGAGAATTTTCCGAGAATTTTCCCAGAATTTTCCGAGGCTTTTCCGAGAATTTTCCGAGAATTTTCCGAGAATTTTCCGAGAATTTTCCGAGAATTTTCTGAGAATTTTCCGAGAATTTTCCGAGAATTTTCCGAGATTTTTCCGAAAATTTTCTGAGAATTTTCCGAGAATTTTCCGAGAATTTTCCGTCAATTTTCCGAGAATTTTCCAAGAATTTTCCGAGATTTTTCCGAGAATTTTCTGAGAATTTTCCGAGAATTTTCCGACGATTTTCTGAGAATTTTCCGAGAATTTTCCGAGAATTTTCCGGGAATTTTCCGAGAATTTTCCGAGAATTTTCTGAGAATTTTCCGAGAACTTTGGGAGAATTTTCCGAGAATTTTCCGTCAATTTTCCGAAAATTTTCCCAGAATTTTCCGAGAATTTTCCGAGAATTTTCCGAGAATTTTCTGAGAATTTTCCGAGAATTTTCCGAGAATTTTCCGAGAATTTTCCGAGAATTTTCCGAGAATTTTCCGAGAATTTTCTGAGAATTTTCCGAGAATTTTCCGAGAATTTTCCCAGAATTTTCCGAGGCTTTTCCGAGAATTTTCCGAGAATTTTCCGAGAATTTTCCGAGAATTTTCCGAGGCTTTTCCGAGAATTTTCCGAGAATTTTCCGAGAATTTTCCGAGAATTTTCCGAGAATTTTCCGAGAATTTTCCGAGAATTTTCCGAGAATTTTCTGAGAATTTTCCGAGAATTTTCCGAGAATTTTCCGAGAATTTTCCGTCAATTTTCCGAGAATTTTCCCAGAATTTTCCGAGAATTTTCCGAGAATTTTCCGAGATTTTCCCAAGAATTTTGCGAGAATTTTCCGAGAATTTTTTCGAGAATTTTCCGAGAATTTTCCGAGAATTTTCCGAGAATTTTCCGAGAATTTTCCGAGATTTTCCGAGAATTTTCTGAGAATTTTCCGAGAATTTTCCGAGAATTTTCCGAGAATTTTCCGAGGCTTTTCCGAGAATTTTCCGAGAATTTTCCGAGAATTTTCCGAGAATTTTCCGAGAATTTTCTGAGAATTTTCCGAGAATTTTCCGAGAATTTTCCGAGATTTTTCCGAAAATTTTCTGAGAATTTTCCGAGAATTTTCCGAGAATTTTCCGTCAATTTTCCGAGAATTTTCCAAGAATTTTCCGAGATTTTTCCGAGAATTTTCTGAGAATTTTCCGAGAATTTTCCGACGATTTTCTGAGAATTTTCCGAGAATTTTCCGAGAATTTTCCGAGAATTTTCCGAGAATTTTCCGAGAATTTTCTGAGAATTTTCCGAGAACTTTGGGAGAATTTTCCGAGAATTTTCCGTCAATTTTCCGAGAATTTTCCCAGAATTTTCCGAGAATTTTCCGAGAATTTTCCGAGAATTTTCTGAGAATTTTCCGAGAATTTTCCGAGAATTTTCCGAGAATTTTCCGAGAATTTTCCGAGAATTTTCCGTCAATTTTGCGAGAATTTTCCGAGAATTTTCCGAGAATTTTCCGAGAATTTTCCGAGAATTTTTTCGAGAATTTTCCGAGAATTTTCCGAGAATTTTCCGAGAATTTTCCGAGAATTTTCCGAGATTTTCCGAGAATTTTCTGAGAATTTTCCGAGAATTTTCCGAGAATTTTCCGAGAATTTTCCGAGAATTTTCCGTCAATTTTCCGAGAATTTTCCGAGAATTTTCCGAGAATTTTCCGTCAATTTTCCGAGAATTTTCCGAGAATTTTCCGAGAATTTTCCGAGAATTTTCCGAGGCTTTTCCGAGAATTTTCCGAGAATTTTCCGAGAATTTTCCGAGAATTTTCCGAGAATTTTCCGAGAATTTTCCGAGAATTTTCCGAGAATTTTCCGAGAATTTTCCGAGAATTTTCCGAGAATTTTCCGAGAATTTTCCGTCAATTTTCCGAGAATTTTCCCAGAATTTTCCGAGAATTTTCCGAGAATTTTCCGAGAATTTTCCGAGAATTTTCCGAGAATTTTCCGAGAAGTTTCCGAGAATTTTCCGAGAATTTTCCGTCAATTTTGCGAGAATTTTCCGAGAATTTTCCGAGAATTTTCCGAGAATTTTCCAAGAATTTTCTGAGAATTTTCCGAGAATTTTCGGAGAATTTTCTGAGAATTTTCCGAGAATTTTCCGAGAATTTTCCGAGATTTTCCCAAGAATTTTGCGAGAATTTTCCGAGAATTTTTTCGAGAATTTTCCGAGAATTTTCGGAGAATTTTCCGAGAATTTTCCGAGAATTTTCCGAGATTTTCCGAGAATTTTCTGAGAATTTTCCGAGAATTTTCCGAGAATTTTCCCAGAATTTTCCGAGGCTTTTCCGAGAATTTTCCGAGAATTTTCCGAGAATTTTCCGAGAATTTTCCGAGAATTTTCTGAGAATTTTCCGAGAATTTTCCGAGAATTTTCCGAGATTTTTCCGAAAATTTTCTGAGAATTTTCCGAGAATTTTCCGAGAATTTTCCGTCAATTTTCCGAGAATTTTCCAAGAATTTTCCGAGATTTTTCCGAGAATTTTCTGAGAATTTTCCGAGAATTTTCCGACGATTTTCTGAGAATTTTCCGAGAATTTTCCGAGAATTTTCCGGGAATTTTCCGAGAATTTTCCGAGAATTTTCTGAGAATTTTCCGAGAACTTTGGGAGAATTTTCCGAGAATTTTCCGTCAATTTTCCGAAAATTTTCCCAGAATTTTCCGAGAATTTTCCGAGAATTTTCCGAGAATTTTCTGAGAATTTTCCGAGAATTTTCCGAGAATTTTCCGAGAATTTTCCGAGAATTTTCCGAGAATTTTCCGTCAATTTTGCGAGAATTTTCCGAGAATTTTCCGAGAATTTTCCGAGAATTTTCCAAGAATTTTCTGAGAATTTTCCGAGAATTTTCCGAGAATTTTCTGAGAATTTTCCGAGAATTTTCCGAGAATGTTCCGAGATTTTCCCGAGAATTTTGCGAGAATTTTCCGAGAATTTTTTCGAGAATTTTCCGAGAATTTTCCGAGAATTTTCCGAGAATTTTCCGAGAATTTTCCGAGATTTTCCGAGAATTTTCTGAGAATTTTCCGAGAATTTTCCGAGAATTTTCCGAGAATTTTCCGAGAATTTTCCGAGAATTTTCCGAGAATTTTCCGAGAATTTTCCGAGAATTTTCCGAGAATTTTCCGAGAATTTTCCGAGAATTTTCCAAGAATTTTCCGAGAATTTTCCGAGAATTTTCCGAGAATTTTCGGGGAATTTTCCGAGAATTTTCTGAGAATTTTCCGAGAATTTTCCGAGGATTTTCCGAGAATTTTCCGAGAATTTTCCGAGAATTTTCCAGGAATTTTCCGAGAATTTTCTGAGAATTTTCCGAGAATTTTCCGAGAATTTTCCGTCAATTTTGCGAGAATTTTCCGAGAATTTTCCGAGAATTTTCCGAGAATTTTCCAAGAATTTTCTGAGAATTTTCCGAGAATTTTCCGAGAATTTTCTGAGAATTTTCCGAGATTTTCCCGAGAATTTTGCGAGAATTTTCCGAGAATTTTTTCGAGAATTTTCCGAGAATTTTCCGAGAATTTTCCGAGAATTTTCCGAGAATTTTCCGAGATTTTCCGAGAATTTTCTGAGAATTTTCCGAGAATTTTCCGAGAATTTTCCGAGATTTTCCCGAGAATTTTCCGAGAATTTTCCGAGAATTTTCCGAGAATTTTCCGAGAATTTTCCGAGAATTTTCCGAGAATTTTCCGAGAATTTTCCGAGAATTTTCGGTCAATTTTCCGAGAATTTTCCGAGAATTTTCCGAGAATTTTCCGTCAATTTTCCGAGCATTTTCCGAGAATTTTCCGAGAATTTTCCGAGAATTTTCCGAGGCTTTTCCGAGAATTTTCCGAGAATTTTCCGAGAATTTTCCGAGAATTTTCCGAGAATTTTCTGAGAATTTTCCGAGAATTTTCCGAGAATTTTCCGAGATTTTTCCGAAAATTTTCCAAGAATTTTCCGAGAATTTTCCGAGAATTTTCCGTCAATTTTCCGAGAATTTTCCAAGAATTTTCCGAGATTTTTCCGAGAATTTTCTGAGAATTTTCCGAGAATTTTCCGACGATTTTCTGAGAATTTTCCGAGAATTTTCCGAGAATTTTCCGAGAATTTTCCGAGAATTTTCCGAGAATTTTCTGAGAATTTTCCGAGAATTTTCTGAGAATTTTCCGAGAATTTTCCGTCAATTTTCCGAGAATTTTCCGAGAATTTTCCGAGAATTTTCCGAGAATTTTCCGAGAATTTTCCGAGAATTTTCCGAGAATTTTCCGAGAATTTTCCGAGAATTTTCCGTCAATTTTGCGAGAATTTTCCGAGAATTTTCCGAGAATTTTCCGTCAATTTTCCGAGAATTTTCCGAGAATTTTCCGAGAATTTTCCGTCAATTTTCCGAGAATTTTCCGAGAATTTTCCGAGAATTTTCCGAGAATTTTCCGAGGCTTTTCCGAGAATTTTCCGAGAATTTTCCGAGAATTTTCCGAGAATTTTCCGAGAATTTTCTGAGAATTTTCCGAGAATTTTCCGAGAATTTTCCGAGATTTTTCCGAAAATTTTCCAAGAATTTTCCGAGAATTTTCCGAGAATTTTCCGTCAATTTTCCGAGAATTTTCCAAGAATTTTCCGAGATTTTTCCGAGAATTTTCTGAGAATTTTCCGAGAATTTTCCGACGATTTTCTGAGAATTTTCCGAGAATTTTCCGAGAATTTTCCGAGAATTTTCCGAGAATTTTCCGAGAATTTTCTGAGAATTTTCCGAGAATTTTCCGAGAATTTTCCGAGAATTTTCCGTCAATTTTCCGAGAATTTTCCCAGAATTTTCCGAGAATTTTCCGAGAATTTTCCGAGAATTTTCTGAGAATTTTCCGAGAATTTTCCGAGAATTTTCCGAGAATTTTCCGAGAATTTTCCGAGAATTTTCCGTCAATTTTGCGAGAATTTTCCGAGAATTTTCCGAGAATTTTCCGAGAATTTTCCAAGAATTTTCTGAGAATTTTCCGAGAATTTTCCGAGAATTTTCTGAGAATTTTCCGAGAATTTTCCGAGAATTTTCCGAGATTTTGCCGAGAATTTTGCGAGAATTTTCCGAGAATTTTTTCGAGAATTTTCCGAGAATTTTCCGAGAATTTTCCGAGAATTTTCTGAGAATTTTCCGAGAATTTTCCGAGAATTTTCCGAGAATTTTCCGTCAATTTTCCGAGAATTTTCCGAGAATTTTCCGAGAATTTTCCGAGAATTTTCCGAGAATTTTCCGAGAATTTTCTGAGAATTTTCCGAGAATTTTCCGAGAATTTTCTGAGAATTTTCCGAGAATTTTCCGAGAATTTTCCGAGAATTTTCCGAGAATTTTCCGAGAATTTTCTGAGAATTTTCCGAGAATTTTCCGAGAATTTTCCGAGATTTTTCCGAAAATTTTCCAAGAATTTTCCGAGAATTTTCCGAGAATTTTCCGTCAATTTTCCGAGAATTTTCCAAGAATTTTCCGAGATTTTTCCGAGAATTTTCTGAGAATTTTCCGAGAATTTTCCGACGATTTTCTGAGAATTTTCCGAGAATTTTCCGAGAATTTTCCGAGAATTTTCCGAGAATTTTCCGAGAATTTTCTGAGAATTTTCCGAGAATTTTCCGAGAATTTTCCGAGAATTTTCCGTCAATTTTCCGAGAATTTTCCCAGAATTTTCCGAGAATTTTCCGAGAATTTTCTGAGAATTTTCCGAGAATTTTCCGAGAATTTTCCGACAATTTTCCGAGAATTTTCCGAGAATTTTCCGTCAATTTTGCGAGAATTTTCCGAGAATTTTCCGAGAATTTTCCGAGAATTTTCCAAGAATTTTCTGAGAATTTTCCGAGAATTTTCCGAGAATTTTCTGAGAATTTTCCGAGATTTTCCCGAGAATTTTGCGAGAATTTTCCGAGAATTTTTTCGAGAATTTTCCGAGAATTTTCCGAGAATTTTCCGAGAATTTTCCAAGAATTTTCCGAGAATTTTCCGAGAATTTTCCGAGAATTTTCCGTCAATTTTCCGAGAATTTTCCGAGAATTTTCCGAGAATTTTCCGAGAATTTTCCGAGAATTTTCCGAGAATTTTCCGAGAATTTTCCGAGAATTTTCCGAGAATTTTCCGAGAATTTTCCGAGAATTTTCCGAGAATTTTCCGAGAATTTTCCGTCAATTTTCCGAGAATTTTCCGAGAATTTTCCGAGAATTTTCCGAGAATTTTCCGAGAATTTTCGGGGAATTTTCCGAGAATTTTCCGAGAATTTTCCGAGAATTTTCCGAGAATTTTCCGAGAATTTTCTGAGAATTTTCCGAGAATTTTCCGAGAATTTTCCGAGATTTTCCCGAGAATTTTCCGAGAATTTTCCGAGAATTTTCCGAGAATTTTCCGAGAATTTTCCGAGAATTTTCCGAGAATTTTCCGAGAATTTTCCGAGAATTTTCCGAGAATTTTCCGTCAATTTTCCGAGAATTTTCCGAGAATTTTCCGAGAATTTTCCGTCAATTTTCCGAGAATTTTCCGAGAATTTTCCGAGAATTTTCCGAGAATTTTCCGAGAATTTTCCGAGAATTTTCCAAGAATTTTCCGAGAATTTTCCGAGAATTTTCCGAGAATTTTCGGGGAATTTTCCGAGAATTTTCTGAGAATTTTCCGAGAATTTTCCGAGGATTTTCCGAGAATTTTCCGAGAATTTTCCGAGAATTTTCCAGGAATTTTCCGAGAATTTTCTGAGAATTTTCCGAGAATTTTCCGAGAATTTTCCGAGAATTTTCCGAGAATTTTCCGAGAATTTTCCGAGAATTTTCCGAGAATTTTCCGTCAATTTTCCGAGAATTTTCCGAGAATTTTCCGAGAATTTTCCGAGAATTTTCCGAGAATTTTCCGAGAATTTTCCAAGAATTTTCCGAGAATTTTCCGAGAATTTTCCGAGAATTTTCGGGGAATTTTCCGAGAATTTTCTGAGAATTTTCCGAGAATTTTCCGAGGATTTTCCGAGAATTTTCCGAGAATTTTCCGAGAATTTTCCGAGAATTTTCCGAGAATTTTCCGAGAATTTTCCAGGAATTTTCCGAGAATTTTCTGAGAATTTTCCGAGAATTTTCCGAGAATTTTCCGAGAATTTTCCGAGAATTTTCCGAGAATTTTCCGAGAATTTTCCGTCAATTTTCCGAGAATTTTCCGAGAATTTTCCGAGAATTTTCCGAGAATTTTCCGAGAATTTTCCGAGAATTTTCCAACAATTTTCCGAGAATTTTCCGAGAATTTTCCGAGAATTTTCGGGGAATTTTCCGAGAATTTTCTGAGAATTTTCCGAGAATTTTCCGAGGATTTTCCGAGAATTTTCCGAGAATTTTCCGAGAATTTTCCGAGAATTTTCCGTCAATTTTGCGAGAATTTTCCGAGAATTTTCCGAGAATTTTCCGAGAATTTTCCAAGAATTTTCTGAGAATTTTCCGAGAATTTTCCGAGAATTTTCCGAGAATTTTCCGAGAATTTTCCGAGAATTTTCCGTCAATTTTGCGAGAATTTTCCGAGAATTTTCCGAGAATTTTCCGAGAATTTTCCAAGAATTTTCTGAGAATTTTCCGAGAATTTTCCGAGAATTTTCTGAGAATTTTCCGAGATTTTCCCGAGAATTTTGCGAGAATTTTCCGAGAATTTTTTCGAGAATTTTCGGAGAATTTTCCGAGAATTTTCCGAGAATTTTCTGAGAATTTTCCGAGATTTTCCGAGAATTTTCTGAGAATTTTCCGAGAATTTTCCGAGAATTTTCCGAGAATTTTCCGAGAATTTTCCGTCAATTTTCCGAGAATTTTCCGAGAATTTTCCGAGAATTTTCCGTCAATTTTCCGAGAATTTTCCGAGAATTTTCCGAGAATTTTCCGAGAATTTTCCGAGGCTTTTCCGAGAATTTTCCGAGAATTTTCCGAGAATTTTCCGAGAATTTTCCGAGAATTTTCCGAGAATTTTCCGAGAATTTTCCGAGAATTTTCTGAGAATTTTCCGAGAATTTTCCGAGAATTTTCCGAGAATTTTCCGTCAATTTTCCGAGAATTTTCCCAGAATTTTCCGAGAATTTTCCGAGAATTTTCCGAGAATATTCCGAGAATTTTCCGAGAATTTTCCGAGAATTTTCCGAGAATTTTCCGTCAATTTTGCGAGAATTTTCCGAGAATTTTCCGAGAATTTTCCGAGAATTTTCCAAGAATTTTCTGAGAATTTTCCGAGAATTTTCCGAGAATTTTCTGAGAATTTTCCGAGAATTTTCCGAGAATTTTCCGAGATTTTCCCAAGAATTTTGCGAGAATTTTCCGAGAATTTTTTCGAGATTTTTCCGAGAATTTTCCGAGAATTTTCCGAGAATTTTCCGAGAATTTTACGAGATTTTCCGAGAATTTTCTGAGAATTTTCCGAGAATTTTCCGAGAATTTTCCGAGAATTTTCCGAGGCTTTTCCGAGAATTTTCCGAGAATTTTCCGAGAATTTTCCGAGAATTTTCCGAGAATTTTCTGAGAATTTTCCGAGAATTTTCCGAGAATTTTCCGAGATTTTTCCGAAAATTTTCTGAGAATTTTCCGAGAATTTTCCGAGAATTTTCCGTCAATTTTCCGAGAATTTTCCAAGAATTTTCCGAGATTTTTCCGAGAATTTTCTGAGAATTTTCCGAGAATTTTCCGACGATTTTCTGAGAATTTTCCGAGAATTTTCCGAGAATTTTCCGAGAATTTTCCGAGAATTTTCCGAGAATTTTCTGAGAATTTTCCGAGAACTTTGGGAGAATTTTCCGAGAATTTTCCGTCAATTTTCCGAGAATTTTCCCAGAATTTTCCGAGAATTTTCCGAGAATTTTCTGACAATTTTCCGAGAATTTTCCGAGAATTTTCCGAGAATTTTCCGAGAATTTTCCGAGAATTTTCCGTCAATTTTGCGAGAATTTTCCGAGAATTTTCCGAGAATTTTCCGAGAATTTTCCGAGAATTTTTTCGAGAATTTTCCGAGAATTTTCCGAGAATTTTCCGAGAATTTTCCGAGAATTTTCCGAGATTTTCCGAGAATTTTCTGAGAATTTTCCGAGAATTTTCCGAGAATTTTCCGAGAATTTTCCGAGAATTTTCCGTCAATTTTCCGAGAATTTTCCGAGAATTTTCCGAGAATTTTCCGTCAATTTTCCGAGAATTTTCCGAGAATTTTCCGAGAATTTTCCGAGAATTTTCCGAGGCTTTTCCGAGAATTTTCCGAGAATTTTCCGAGAATTTTCCGAGAATTTTCCGAGAATTTTCCGAGAATTTTCCGAGAATTTTCCGAGAATTTTCTGAGAATTTTCCGAGAATTTTCCGAGAATTTTCCGAGAATTTTCCGCCAATTTTCCGAGAATTTTCCCAGAATTTTCCGAGAATTTTCCGAGAATTTTCCGAGAATTTTCCGAGAATTTTCCGAGAATTTTCCGAGAATTTTCCGAGAATTTTCCGAGAATTTTCCGTCAATTTTGCGAGAATTTTCCGAGAATTTTCCGAGAATTTTCCGAGAATTTTCCAAGAATTTTCTGAGAATTTTCCGAGAATTTTCCGAGAATTTTCTGAGAATTTTCCGAGAATTTTCCGAGAATTTTCCGAGATTTTCCCAAGAATTTTGCGAGAATTTTCCGAGAATTTTTTCGAGAATTTTCCGAGAATTTTCGGAGAATTTTCCGAGAATTTTCCGAGAATTTTCCGAGATTTTCCGAGAATTTTCTGAGAATTTTCCGAGAATTTTCCGAGAATTTTCCGAGAATTTTCCGAGGCTTTTCCGAGAATTTTCCGAGAATTTTCCGAGAATTTTCCGAGAATTTTCCGAGAATTTTCTGAGAATTTTCCGAGAATTTTCCGAGAATTTTCCGAGATTTTTCCGAAAATTTTCTGAGAATTTTCCGAGAATTTTCCGAGAATTTTCCGTCAATTTTCCGAGAATTTTCCAAGAATTTTCCGAGATTTTTCCGAGAATTTTCTGAGAATTTTCCGAGAATTTTCCGACGATTTTCTGAGAATTTTCCGAGAATTTTCCGAGAATTTTCCGGGAATTTTCCGAGAATTTTCCGAGAATTTTCTGAGAATTTTCCGAGAACTTTGGGAGAATTTTCCGAGAATTTTCCGTCAATTTTCCGAGAATTTTCCCAGAATTTTCCGAGAATTTTCCGAGAATTTTCCGAGAATTTTCTGAGAATTTTCCGAGAATTTTCCGAGAATTTTCCGAGAATTTTCCGAGAATTTTCCGAGAATTTTCCGTCAATTTTGCGAGAATTTTCCGAGAATTTTCCGAGAATTTTCCGAGAATTTTCCAAGATTTTTCTGAGAATTTTCCGAGAATTTTCCGAGAATTTTCTGAGAATTTTCCGAGAATTTTCCGAGAATTTTCCGAGATTTTCCCGAGAATTTTGCGAGAATTTTCCGAGAATTTTTCGAGAATTTTCCGAGAATTTTCCGAGAATTTTCCGAGAATTTTCCGAGAATTTTCCGAGATTTTCCGAGAATTTTCTGAGAATTTTCCGAGAATTTTCCGAGAATTTTCCGAGAATTTTCGGAGAATTTTCCGAGAATTTTCCGAGAATTTTCTGAGAATTTTCCGAGAATTTTCCGAGAATTTTCCGAGAATTTTCCGAGAATTTTCAAGAATTTTCCGAGAATTTTCCCAGAATTTTCCGAGAATTTTCGGGGAATTTTCCGAGAATTTTCTGAGAATTTTCCGAGAATTTTCCGAGGATTTTCCGAGAATTTTCCGAGAATTTTCCGAGAATTTTCCGAGAATTTTCCGTCAATTTTGCGAGAATTTTCCGAGAATTTTCCGAGAATTTTCCGAGAATTTTCCAAGAATTTTCTGAGCATTTTCCGAGAATTTTCCGAGAATTTTCTGAGAATTTTCCGAGATTTTCCCGAGAATTTTGCGAGAATTTTCCGAGAATTTTTTCGAGAATTTTCTGAGAATTTTCCGAGAATTTTCCGAGAATTTTCCGAGAATTTTCCGAGATTTTCCGAGAATTTTCTGAGAATTTTCCGAGAATTTTCCGAGAATTTTCCGAGATTTTCCCGAGAATTTTCCGAGAATTTTCCGAGAATTTTCCGAGAATTTTCCGAGAATTTTCCGAGAATTTTCCGAGAATTTTCCGAGAATTTTCGGTCAATTTTCCGAGAATTTTCCGAGAATTTTCCGAGAATTTTCCGTCAATTTTCCGAGCATTTTCCGAGAATTTTCCGAGAATTTTCCGAGAATTTTCCGAGCCTTTTCCGAGAATTTTCCGAGAATTTTCCGAGAATTTTCCGAGAATTTTCCGAGAATTTTCTGAGAATTTTCCGAGAATTTTCCGAGAATTTTCCGAGATTTTTCCGAAAATTTTCCAAGAATTTTCCGAGAATTTTCCGAGAATTTTCCGTCAATTTTCCGAGAATTTTCCAAGAATTTTCCGAGATTTTTCCGAGAATTTTCTGAGAATTTTCCGAGAATTTTCCGACGATTTTCTGAGAATTTTCCGAGAATTTTCCGAGAATTTTCCGAGAATTTTCCGAGAATTTTCCGAGAATTTTCTGAGAATTTTCCGAGAATTTTCTGAGAATTTTCCGAGAAGTTTCCGTCAATTTTCCGAGAATTTTCCGAGAATTTTCCGAGAATTTTCCGAGAATTTTCCGAGAATTTTCCGAGAATTTTCCGAGAATTTTCCGAGAATTTTCCGAGAATTTTCCGTCAATTTTGCGAGAATTTTCCGAGAATTTTCCGAGAATGTTCCGAGAATTTTCCAAGAATTTTCTGAGAATTTTCCGAGAATTTTCCGAGAATTTTCTGAGAATTTTCCGAGAATTTTCCGAGAATTTTCCGAGATTTTCCCAAGAATTTTGCGAGAATTTTCCGAGAATTTTTTCGAGAATTTTCCGAGAATTTTCCGAGAATTTTCCGAGAATTTTCCGAGAATTTTCCGAGATTTTCCGAGAATTTTCTGAGAATTTTCCGAGAATTTTCCGAGAATTTTCCGAGAATTTTCCGAGGCTTTTCCGAGAATTTTCGGGGAATTTTCCGAGAATTTTCCGAGAATTTTCCGAGAATTTTCTGAGAATTTTCCGAGAATTTTCCGAGAATTTTCCGAGATTTTTCCGAAAATTTTCCAAGAATTTTCCGAGAATTTTCCGAGAATTTTCCGAGAATTTTCCGAGAATTTTCCAAGAATTTTCTGAGAATTTTCCGAGAATTTTCCGAGAATTTTCTGAGAATTTTCCGAGAATTTTCCGAGAATTTTCCGAGATTTTCCCAAGAATTTTGCGAGAATTTTCCGAGAATTTTCTCGAGAATTTTCCGAGAATTTTCCGAGAATTTTCCGAGAATTTTCCGAGAATTTTCCGAGAATTTTCCGAGATTTTTCCGAAAATTTTCTGAGAATTTTCCGAGAATTTTCCGAGAATTTTCCGTCAATTTTCCGAGAATTTTCCAAGAATTTTCCGAGATTTTTCCGAGAATTTTCTGAGAATTTTCCGAGAATTTTCCGACGATTTTCTGAGAATTTTCCGAGAATTTTCCGAGAATTTTCCGAGAATTTTCCGAGAATTTTCCGAGAATTTTCTGAGAATTTTCCGAGAACTTTGGGAGAATTTTCCGAGAATTTTCCGTCAATTTTCCGAGAATTTTCCCAGAATTTTCCGAGAATTTTCCGAGAATTTTCCGAGAATTTTCTGAGAATTTTCCGAGAATTTTCCGAGAATTTTCCGAGAATTTTCCGAGAATTTTCCGAGAATTTTCCGTCAATTTTGCGAGAATTTTCCGAGAATTTTCCGAGAATTTTCCGAGAATTTTCCGAGAATTTTTTCGAGAATTTTCCGAGAATTTTCCGAGAATTTTCCGAGAATTTTCCGAGAATTTTCCGAGATGTTCCGAGAATTTTCTGAGAATTTTCCGAGAATTTTCCGAGAATTTTCCGAGAATTTTCCGAGAATTTTCCGTCAATTTTCCGAGAATTTTCGGAGAATTTTCCGAGAATTTTCCGTCAATTTTCCGAGAATTTTCCGAGAATTTTCCGAGAATTTTCCGAGAATTTTCCGAGGCTTTTCCGAGAATTTTCCGAGAATTTTCCGAGAATTTTCCGAGAATTTTCCGAGAATTTTCCGAGAATTTTCCGAGAATTTTCCGAGAATTTTCTGAGAATTTTCCGAGAATTTTCCGAGAATTTTCCGAGAATTTTGCGTCAATTTTCCGAGAATTTTCCCAGAATTTTCCGAGAATTTTCCGAGAATTTTCCGAGAATTTTCCGAGAATTTTCCGAGAATTTTCCGAGAATTTTCCGAGAATTTTCCGAGAATTTTCCGTCAATTTTGCGAGAATTTTCCGAGAATTTTCCGAGAATTTTCCGAGAATTTTCCAAGAATTTTCTGAGAATTTTCCGAGAATTTTCCGAGAATTTTCTGAGAATTTTCCGAGAATTTTCCGAGAATTTTCCGAGATTTTCCCAAGAATTTTGCGAGAATTTTCCGAGAATTTTTTCGAGAATTTTCCGAGAATTTTCGGAGAATTTTCCGAGAATTTTCCGAGAATTTTGCGAGAATTTTCCGAGAATTTTTTCGAGAATTTTCCGAGAATTTTCCGAGAATTTTCCGAGAATTTTCCGAGAATTTTCCGAGATTTTCCGAGAATTTTCTGAGAATTTTCCGAGAATTTTCCGAGAATTTTCCGAGAATTTTCCGAGGCTTTTCCGAGAATTTTCCGAGAATTTTCCGAGAATTTTCCGAGAATTTTCCGAGAATTTTCTGAGAATTTTCTGAGAATTTTCCGAGAATTTTCCGAGATTTTTCCGAAAATTTTCCAAGAATTTTCCGAGAATTTTCCGAGAATTTTCCGAGAATTTTCCGAGAATTTTCCAAGAATTTTCTGAGAATTTTCCGAGAATTTTCCGAGAATTTTCCGAGATTTTCCCAAGAATTTTGCGAGAATTTTCCGAGAATTTTCTCGAGAATTTTCCGAGAATTTTCCGAGAATTTTCCGAGAATTTTCCGAGAATTTTCCGAGAATTTTCCGAGATTTTTCCGAAAATTTTCTGAGAATTTTCCGAGAATTTTCCGAGAATTTTCCGTCAATTTTCCGAGAATTTTCCAAGAATTTTCCGAGATTTTTCCGAGAATTTTCTGAGAATTTTCCGAGAATTTTCCGACGATTTTCTGAGAATTTTCCGAGAATTTTCCGAGAATTTTCCGAGAATTTTCCGAGAATTTTCCGAGAATTTTCTGAGAATTTTCCGAGAACTTTGGGAGAATTTTCCGAGAATTTTCCGTCAATTTTCCGAGAATTTTCCCAGAATTTTCCGAGAATTTTCCGAGAATTTTCCGAGAATTTTCTGAGAATTTTCCGAGAATTTTCCGAGAATTTTCCGAGAATTTTCCGAGAATTTTCCGAGAATTTCCCGTCAATTTTGCGAGAATTTTCCGAGAATTTTCCGAGAATTTTCCGAGAATTTTCCGAGAATTTTTTCGAGAATTTTCCGAGAATTTTCCGAGAATTTTCCGAGAATTTTCCGAGATTTTCCGAGAATTTTCTGAGAATTTTCCGAGAATTTTCCGAGAATTTTCCGAGAATTTTCCGAGAATTTTCCGTCAATTTTCCGAGAATTTTCCGAGAATTTTCCGAGAATTTTCCGTCAATTTTCCGAGAATTTTCCGAGAATTTTCCAAGAATTTTCCGAGATTTTTCCGAGAATTTTCTGAGAATTTTCCGAGAATTTTCCGACGATTTTCTGAGAATTTTCCGAGAATTTTCCGAGAATTTTCCGAGAATTTTCCGAGAATTTTCCGAGAATTTTCTGAGAATTTTCCGAGAACTTTGGGAGAATTTTCCGAGAATTTTCCGTCAATTTTCCGAGAATTTTCCCAGAATTTTCCGAGAATTTTCCGAGAATTTTCCGAGAATTTTCTGAGAATTTTCCGAGAATTTTCCGAGAATTTTCCGAGAATTTTCCGAGAATTTTCCGAGAATTTCCCGTCAATTTTGCGAGAATTTTCCGAGAATTTTCCGAGAATTTTCCGAGAATTTTCCGAGAATTTTTTCGAGAATTTTCCGAGAATTTTCCGAGAATTTTCGGAGAATTTTCCGAGATTTTCCGAGAATTTTCTGAGAATTTTCCGAGAATTTTCCGAGAATTTTCCGAGAATTTTCCGAGAATTTTCCGTCAATTTTCCGAGAATTTTCCGAGAATTTTCCGAGAATTTTCCGTCAATTTTCCGAGAATTTTCCGAGAATTTTCCGAGAATTTTCCGAGAATTTTCCGAGGCTTTTCCGAGAATTTTCCGAGAATTTTCCGAGAATTTTCCGAGAATTTTCCGAGAATTTTCCGAGAATTTTCCGAGAATTTTCCGAGAATTTTCTGAGAATTTTCCGAGAATTTTCCGAGAATTTTCCGAGAATTTTCCGTCAATTTTCCGAGAATTTTCCCAGAATTTTCCGAGAATTTTCCGAGAATTTTCCGAGAATTTTCCGAGAATTTTCCGAGAATTTTCCGAGAATTTTCCGAGAATTTTCCGAGAATTTTCCGTCAATTTTGCGAGAATTTTCCGAGAATTTTCCGAGAATTTTCCGAGAATTTTCCGAGAATTTTTTCGAGAATTTTCCGAGAATTTTCCGAGAATTTTCCGAGAATTTTCCGAGAATTTTCCGAGATTTTCCGAGAATTTTCTGAGAATTTTCCGAGAATTTTCCGAGAATTTTCCGAGAATTTTCCGAGAATTTTCCGTCAATTTTCCGAGAATTTTCCGAGAATTTTCCGAGAATTTTCCGTCAATTTTCCGAGAATTTTCCGAGAATTTTCCGAGAATTTTCCGAGAATTTTCCGAGGCTTTTCCGAGAATTTTCCGAGAATTTTCCGAGAATTTTCCGAGAATTTTCCGAGAATTTTCCGAGAATTTTCCGAGAATTTTCCGAGAATTTTCTGAGAATTTTCCGAGAATTTTCCGAGAATTTTCCGAGAATTTTGCGTCAATTTTCCGAGAATTTTCCCAGAATTTTCCGAGAATTTTCCGAGAATTTTCCGAGAATTTTCCGAGAATTTTCCGAGAATTTTCCGAGAATTTTCCGAGAATTTTCCGAGAATTTTCCGTCAATTTTGCGAGAATTTTCCGAGAATTTTCCGAGAATTTTCCGAGAATTTTCCAAGAATTTTCTGAGAATTTTCCGAGAATTTTCCGAGAATTTTCTGAGAATTTTCCGAGAATTTTCCGAGAATTTTCCGAGATTTTCCCAAGAATTTTGCGAGAATTTTCCGAGAATTTTTTCGAGAATTTTCCGAGAATTTTCGGAGAATTTTCCGAGAATTTTCCGAGAATTTTGCGAGAATTTTCCGAGAATTTTTTCGAGAATTTTCCGAGAATTTTCCGAGAATTTTCCGAGAATTTTCCGAGAATTTTCCGAGATTTTCCGAGAATTTTCTGAGAATTTTCCGGGAATTTTCCGAGAATTTTCCGAGAATTTTCCGAGGCTTTTCCGAGAATTTTCCGAGAATTTTCCGAGAATTTTCCGAGAATTTTCCGAGAATTTTCTGAGAATTTTCCGAGAATTTTCCGAGAATTTTCCGAGATTTTTCCGAAAATTTTCCAAGAATTTTCCGAGAATTTTCCGAGAATTTTCCGAGAATTTTCCGAGAATTTTCCAAGAATTTTCTGAGAATTTTCCGAGAATTTTCCGAGAATTTTCCGAGATTTTCCCAAGAATTTTGCGAGAATTTTCCGAGAATTTTCTCGAGAATTTTCCGAGAATTTTCCGAGAATTTTCCGAGAATTTTCCGAGATTTTTCCGAAAATTTTCTGAGAATTTTCCGAGAATTTTCCGAGAATTTTCCGTCAATTTTCCGAGAATTTTCCAAGAATTTTCCGAGATTTTTCCGAGAATTTTCTGAGAATTTTCCGAGAATTTTCCGACGATTTTCTGAGAATTTTCCGAGAATTTTCCGAGAATTTTCCGAGAATTTTCCGAGAATTTTCCGAGAATTTTCTGAGAATTTTCCGAGAACTTTGGGAGAATTTTCCGAGAATTTTCCGTCAATTTTCCGAGAATTTTCCCAGAATTTTCCGAGAATTTTCCGAGAATTTTCCGAGAATTTTCTGAGAATTTTCCGAGAATTTTCCGAGAATTTTCCGAGAATTTTCCGAGAATTTTCCGAGAATTTCCCGTCAATTTTGCGAGAATTTTCCGAGAATTTTCCGAGAATTTTCCGAGAATTTTCCGAGAATTTTTTCGAGAATTTTCCGAGAATTTTCCGAGAATTTTCCGAGAATTTTCCGAGAATTTTCCGAGATTTTCCGAGAATTTTCTGAGAATTTTCCGAGAATTTTCCGAGAATTTTCCGAGAATTTTCCGAGAATTTTCCGTCAATTTTCCGAGAATTTTCCGAGAATTTTCCGAGAATTTTCCGTCAATTTTCCGAGAATTTTCCGAGAATTTTCCGAGAATTTTCCGAGAATTTTCCGAGGCTTTTCCGAGAATTTTCCGAGAATTTTCCGAGAATTTTCCGAGAATTTTCCGAGAATTTTCCGAGAATTTTCCGAGAATTTTCCGAGAATTTTCTGAGAATTTTCCGAGAATTTTCCGAGAATTTTCCGAGAATTTTCCGTCAATTTTCCGAGAATTTTCCCCGAATTTTCCGAGAATTTTCTGAGAATTTTCCGAGAATTTTCCGAGAATTTTCCGAGAATTTTCCGAGAATTTTCCGAGAATTTTCCGAGAATTTTCCGTCAATTTTGCGAGAATTTTCCGAGAATTTTCCGAGAATTTTCCGAGAATTTTCCAAGAATTTTCTGAGAATTTTCCGAGAATTTTCCGAGAATTTTCTGAGAATTTTCCGAGAATTTTCCGAGAATTTTCCGAGATTTTCCCAAGAATTTTGCGAGAATTTTCCGAGAATTTTTTCGAGAATTTTCCGAGAATTTTCGGAGAATTTTCCGAGAATTTTCGGAGAATTTTCCGAGATTTTCCGAGAATTTTCTGAGAATTTTCCGAGAATTTTCCGAGAATTTTCCGAGAATTTTCCGAGGCTTTTCCGAGAATTTTCCGAGAATTTTCCGAGAATTTTCCGAGAATTTTCCGAGAATTTTCTGAGAATTTTCCGAGAATTTTCCGAGAATTTTCCGAGATTTTTCCGAAAATTTTCTGAGAATTTTCCGAGAATTTTCCGAGAATTTTCCGTCAATTTTCCGAGAATTTTCCAAGAATTTTCCGAGATTTTTCCGAGAATTTTCTGAGAATTTTCCGAGAATTTTCCGACGATTTTCTGAGAATTTTCCGAGAATTTTCCGAGAATTTTCCGGGAATTTTCCGAGAATTTTCCGAGAATTTTCTGAGAATTTTCCGAGAACTTTGGGAGAATTTTCCGAGAATTTTCCGTCAATTTTCCGAGAATTTTCCCAGAATTTTCCGAGAATTTTCCGAGAATTTTCCGAGAATTTTCTGAGAATTTTCCGAGAATTTTCCGAGAATTTTCCGAGAATTTTCCGAGAATTTTCCGAGAATTTTCCGTCAATTTTGCGAGAATTTTCCGAGAATTTTCCGAGAATTTTCCGAGAATTTTCCAAGAATTTTCTGAGAATTTTCCGAGAATTTTCCGAGAATTTTCTGAGAATTTTCCGAGAATTTTCCGAGAATTTTCCGAGATTTTCCCGAGAATTTTGCGAGAATTTTCCGAGAATTTTTTCGAGAATTTTCCGAGAATTTTCCGAGAATTTTCCGAGAATTTTCCGAGAATTTTCCGAGATTTTCCGAGAATTTTCTGAGAATTTTCCGAGAATTTTCCGAGAATTTTCCGAGAATTTTCGGAGAATTTTCCGAGAATTTTCCGAGAATTTTCCGAGAATTTTCCGAGAATTTTCCGAGAATTTTCCGAGAATTTTCCGAGAATTTTCCAAGAATTTTCCGAGAATTTTCCCAGAATTTTCCGAGAATTTTCGGGGAATTTTCCGAGAATTTTCTGAGAATTTTCCGAGAATTTTTCCGAGGATTTTCCGAGAATTTTCCGAGAATTTTCCGAGAATTTTCCAGGAATTTTCCGAGAATTTTCTGAGAATTTTCCGAGAATTTTCCGAGAATTTTCCGTCAATTTTGCGAGAATTTTCCGAGAATTTTCCGAGAATTTTCCGAGAATTTTCCAAGAATTTTCTGAGAATTTTCCGAGAATTTTCCGAGAATTTTCTGAGAATTTTCCGAGATTTTCCCGAGAATTTTGCGAGAATTTTCCGAGAATTTTTTCGAGAATTTTCCGAGAATTTTCCGAGAATTTTCCGAGAATTTTCCGAGAATTTTCGAGATTTTCCGAGAATTTTCTGAGAATTTTCCGAGAATTTTCCGAGAATTTTCCGAGATTTTCCCGAGAATTTTCCGAGAATTTTCCGAGAATTTTCCGAGAATTTTCCGAGAATTTTCCGAGAATTTTCCGAGAATTTTCCGAGAATTTTCGGTCAATTTTCCGAGAATTTTCCGAGAATTTTCCGAGAATTTTCCGTCAATTTTCCGAGCATTTTCCGAGAATTTTCCGAGAATTTTCCGAGAATTTTCCGAGGCTTTTCCGAGAATTTTCCGAGAATTTTCCGAGAATTTTCCGAGAATTTTCCGAGAATTTTCTGAGAATTTTCCGAGAATTTTCCAAGAATTTTCCGAGATTTTTCCGAAAATTTTCCAAGAATTTTCCGAGAATTTTCCGAGAATTTTCCGTCAATTTTCCGAGAATTTTCCAAGAATTTTCCGAGATTTTTCCGAGAATTTTCTGAGAATTTTCCGAGAATTTTCCGACGATTTTCTGAGAATTTTCCGAGAATTTTCCGAGAATTTTCCGAGAATTTTCCGAGAATTTTCCGAGAATTTTCTGAGAATTTTCCGAGAATTTTCTGAGAATTTTCCGAGAATTTTCCGTCAATTTTCCGAGAATTTTTCCGAGAATTTTCCGAGAATTTTCCGAGAATTTTCCGAGAATTTTCCGAGAATTTTCCGAGAATTTTCCGAGAATTTTCCGAGAATTTTCCGTCAATTTTGCGAGAATTTTCCGAGAATTTTCCGAGAATTTTCCGAGAATTTTCCAAGAATTTTCTGAGAATTTTCCGAGAATTTTCCGAGAATTTTCTGAGAATTTTCCGAGAATTTTCCGAGAATTTTCCGAGATTTTCCCAAGAATTTTGCGAGAATTTTCCGAGAATTTTTTCGAGAATTTTCCGAGAATTTTCCGAGAATTTTCCGAGAATTTTCCGAGAATTTTCCGAGATTTTCCGAGAATTTTCTGAGAATTTTCCGAGAATTTTCCGAGAATTTTCCGAGAATTTTCCGAGGCTTTTCCGAGAATTTTCCGAGAATTTTCCGAGAATTTTCCGAGAATTTTCCGAGAATTTTCTGAGAATTTTCCGAGAATTTTCCGAGAATTTTCCGAGATTTTTCCGAAAATTTTCCAAGAATTTTCCGAGAATTTTCCGAGAATTTTCCGAGAATTTTCCGAGAATTTTCCAAGAATTTTCTGAGAATTTTCCGAGAATTTTCCGAGAATTTTCTGAGAATTTTCCGAGAATTTTCCGAGAATTTTCCGAGATTTTCCCAAGAATTTTGCGAGAATTTTCCGAGAATTTTCTCGAGAATTTTCCGAGAATTTTCCGAGAATTTTCCGAGAATTTTCCGAGAATTTTCCGAGATTTTCCGAGAATTTTCTGAGAATTTTCCGAGAATTTTCCGAGAATTTTCCGAGAATTTTCCGAGAATTTTCCGAGAATTTTCCGAGAATTTTCCGAGAATTTTCCGAGAATTTT
>CAXIWF010002071.1:0-77719 GCA_964036045.1 Eutreptiella sp. 'Long Island Sound 2002' | reverse complement strand
CCCATGCCCTTTTTGGGGGTGTTTTTGTCAGTGCAAAGTGTCCCCATGCCCTTTTTGGGGGCATTTTTGTAAGTGCAAAGTGTCCCCATGCCCTTTTTGGGGGTCTTTTTGCCAGTGCAAAGTGTCCCCATGCCCTTTTTGGGGGGTGTTTTTGTCAGTGCAAAGTGTCCCCATGCCCTTTTGGGGGGTCTTTTTGTCAGTGCAAAGTGTCCCCATGCCCTTTTTGGGGGGTCTTTTTGTCAGTGCAAAGTGTCCCATGCCCTTTTTGGGGGGTGTTTTTGTAAGTGCAAAGTGTCCCCATGCCCTTTTTGGGGGGTCTTTTTGTAAGTGCAAAGTGTCCCCATGCCCTTTTTGGGGGTCTTTTTGCCAGTGCAAAGTGTCCCCATGCCCTTTTTGGGGGGTGTTTTTGTCAGTGCAAAGTGTCCCCATGCCCTTTTTGGGGGGTCTTTTTGTAAGTGCAAAGTGTCCCACTGCCCTTTTTTGGGGGGTCTTTTTGTAAGTGCAAAGTGTCCCCATGCCCTTTTTGGGGGGCCTTTTTGTAAGTGCAAAGTGTCCCCATGCCCTTTTTGGGGGGTCTTTTTGCCCAGTGCAAAGTGTCCCCATGCCCTTTTTGGGGGGTGTTTTTGTCAGTGCAAAGTGTCCCCATGCCCTTTTTGGGGGGTCTTTTTGTAAGTGCAAAGTGTCCCCATGCCCTTTTTGGGGGGTGTTTTTGTAAGTGCAAAGTGTCCCCATGCCCTTTTTGGGGGGTCTTTTTGCCAGTGCAAAGTGTCCCCATGCCCTTTTTGGGGGGTGTTTTTGTCAGTGCAAAGTGTCCCCATGCCCTTTTTGGGGGCATTTTTGTAAGTGCAAAGTGTCCCCATGCCCTTTTTGGGGGTCTTTTTGCCAGTGCAAAGTGTCCCCATGCCCTTTTTGGGGGGTGTTTTTGTCAGTGCAAAGTGTCCCCATGCCCTTTTTGGGGGGTCTTTTTGTCAATGCAAAGTGTCCCATGCCCTTTTTGGGGGGTGTTTTTGTCAGTGCAAAGTGTCCCCATGCCCTTTTTGGGGGGCATTTTTGTAAGTGCAAAGTGTCCCCATTCCTTTTTGGGGGGTGTTTTTGTCAGTGCAAAGTGTCCCCATTCCCTTTTGGGGGGTGTTTTTGTCAATGCAAAGTGTCCCCATGCCCTTTTTGGGGGTGTTTTTGTCAGTGCAAAGTGTCCCATGCCCTTTTTGGGGGGCATTTTTGTAAGTGCAAAGTGTCCCCATGCCCTTTTTGGGGGGTCTTTTTGCCAGTGCAAAGTGTCCCCATGCCCTTTTTGGGGGGTGTTTTTGTCAGTGCAAAGTGTCCCCATGCCCTTTTGGGGGGCATTTTTGTAAGTGCAAAGTGTCCCCATGCCCTTTTTGGGGGGTCTTTTTGCCAGTGCAAAGTGTCCCATGCCCTTTTTGGGGGGTGTTTTTGTCAGTGCAAAGTGTCCCCATGCCCTTTTTGGGGGGTCTTTTTGTCAGTGCAAAGTGTCCCCATGCCCTTTTTGGGGGGTGTTTTGTCAATGCAAAGTGTCCCCATGCCCTTTTTGGGGGGCATTTTTGTAAGTGCAAAGTGTCCCCATTCCCTTTTTGGGGGGTGTTTTTGTCAGTGCAAAGTGTCCCCATGCCCTTTTTGGGGGGTGTTTTTGTAAGTGCAAAGTGTCCCCATGCCCTTTTTGGGGGGTGTTTTTGCCAGTGCAAAGTGTCCCCATGCCCTTTGTGGGGGGTGTTTTTGTCAGTGCAAAGTGTCCCCATGCCCTTTTTGGGGGGTCTTTTTGTCAGTGCAAAGTGTCCCCATGCCCTTTTTGGGGGGTGTTTTTGTCAGTGCAAAGTGTCCCCATGCCCTTTTGGGGGTCTTTTTTGCCAGTGCAAAGTGTCCCCATGCCCTTTTTGGGGGGTCTTTTTGTCAGTGCAAAGTGTCCCCATGCCCTTTTTGGGGGGTCTTTTTGTCAGTGCAAAGTGTCCCCATGCCCTTTTTGGGGGGTCTTTTTGTAAGTGCAAAGTGTCCCCATGCCCTTTTTGGGGGGTGTTTTTGTCAGTGCAAAGTGTCCCCATGCCCTTTTTGGGGGGCATTTTTGTAAGTGCAAAGTGTCCCCATGCCCTTTTTGGGGGGTCTTTTTGTCAGTGCAAAGTGTCCCCATGCCCTTTTTGGGGGGTGTTTTTGTCAGTGCAAAGTGTCCCCATGCCCTTTTTGGGGGGCATTTTTGTAAGTGCAAAGTGTCCCCATGCCCTTTTTGGGGGGTCTTTTTGCCAGTGCAAAGTGTCCCCATGCCCTTTTTGGGGGGTGTTTTTGTCAGTGCAAAGTGTCCCCATGCCCTTTTTGGGGGGTCTTTTTGTCAGTGCAAAGTGTCCCCATGCCCTTTTTGGGGGGTGTTTTTGTCAGTGCAAAGTGTCCCCATGCCCTTTTTGGGGGGTGTTTTTGTCAGTGCAAAGTGTCCCCATGCCCTTTTTGGGGGGTCTTTTTGTCAGTGCAAAGTGTCCCCATGCCCTTTTGGGGGGTGTTTTTGTCAGTGCAAAGTGTCCCCGTGCCCTTTTTGGGGGCATTTTTGTAAGTGCAAAGTGTCCCCATTCCCTTTTTGGGGGGTGTTTTTGTCAGTGCAAAGTGTCCCCATGCCCTTTTTGGGGGGTGTTTTTGCCAGTGCAAAGTGTCCCCATGCCCTTTTTGGGGGGGTCTTTTTGTCAGTGCAAAGTGTCCCCATGCCCTTTTTGGGGGGTCTTTTTGCCAGTGCAAAGTGTCCCCATGCCCTTTTTGGGGGGTCTTTTTGTCAGTGCAAAGTGTTCCCATGCCCTTTTTGGGGGGTGTTTTTGTCAGTGCAAAGTGTCCCCATGCCCTTTTTGGGGGGTCTTTTTGCCAGTGCAAAGTGTCCCCATGCCCTTTTTGGGGGTCTTTTTGTCAGTGCAAAGTGTCCCCATGCCCTTTTTGGGGGTGTTTTTGTCAGTGCAAAGTGTCCCCATGCCCTTTTTGGGGGGTCTTTTTGTAAGTGCAAAGTGTCCCCATGCCCTTTTTGGGGGTGTTTTTGTCAGTGCAAAGTGTCCCCATGCCCTTTTTGGGGGGTCTTTTTGTCAGTGCAAAGTGTCCCCATGCCCTTTTTGGGGGTCTTTTTGCCAGTGCAAAGTGTCCCCATGCCCTTTTTGGGGGGTGTTTTTGTAAGTGCAAAGTGTCCCCATGCCCTTTTTGGGGGGTCTTTTTGTCAGTGCAAAGTGTCCCCATGCCTTTTTGGGGGGTGTTTTTGTCAGGGCAAAGTGTCCCCATGCCCTTTTTTGGGGTCTTTTTGCCAGTGCAAAGTGTCCCCATGCCCTTTTGGGGGGTGTTTTTGTAAGTGCAAAGTGTCCCCATGCCCTTTTTGGGGGGTGTTTTTGTCAGTGCAAAGTGTCCCCATGCCCATATATGGGGCCTTTATGCAAGTGCAAGTGTCCCCATGCCCATATATGGGGGCATTTTTGTAAGTGCAAAGTGTCCCCATGCCCATATATGGGGGCCTTTATGCCAGTGCAAAGTGTCCCCATGGCCATATATGGGGGCATTTTTGTAAGTGCAAAGTGTCCCCATGCCCATATATGGGGCCTTTATGCCAGTGCAAAGTGTCCCCATGCCCATATATGGGGGCATTTTTGTAAGTGCAAAGTGTCCCCATGCCCATATATGGGGGCCTTTATGCCAATGCAAAGTGTCCCCATGCCCATATATGGGGGCCTTTATGCCAGTGCAAAGTGTCCCCATGCCCATATATGGGGGGCCTTTATGCCAGTGCAAAGTGTCCCCATGCCCTTTTTGGGGGGTCTTTTTGTCAGTGCAAAGTGTCCCCATGCCCATATATGGGGGCATTTTTGCCAGTGCAAAGTGTCCCCATGCCCTTTTTGGGGGGTGTTTTTGCCAGTGCAAAGTGTCCCCATGCCCTTTTTGGGGGGTGTTTTTGTCAGTGCAAAGTGTCCCCATGCCCTTTTGGGGGGTCTTTTTGTAAGTGCAAAGTGTCCCCATGCCCGTATATGGGGGGTGTTTTTGCCAGTGCAAAGTGTCCCCATGCCCGTATATGGGGGGTGTTTTTGCCAGTGCAAAGTGTCTCCATGCCCGTATATGGGGGCATTTTTGCCAGTGCAAAGTGTCCCCATGCCCATATATGGGGGGTGTTTTTGCCAGTGCAAAGTGTCCCCATGCCCATATATGGGGGCATTTTTGTAAGTGCAAAGTGTCCCCATGCCCATATATGGGGGCATTTTTGCCAGTGCAAAGTGTCCCCATGCCCTTTTGGGGGGTGTTTTTGCCAGTGCAAAGTGTCCCCATGCCCATATATGGGGGCATTTTTGTAAGTGCAAAGTGTCCCCATGCCCATATATGGGGGCCTTTATGCCAGTGCAAAGTGTCCCCATGCCCATATATGGGGGGCCTTTATGCCAGTGCAAAGTGTCCCCATGCCCATATATGGGGGCCATTATGCCAGTGCAAAGTGTCCCCATGCCCTTTTTGGGGGGTCTTTTTGTCAGTGCAAAGTGTCCCCATGCCCTTTTTGGGGGGTGTTTTTGTCAGTGCAAAGTGTCCCCATGCCCATATATGGGGGGGCCTTTATGCCAGTGCAAAGTGTCCCCATGCCCTTTTGGGGGGGCCTTTTTGCCAGTGCAAAGTGTCCCCATGCCGTTTTTGGGGGGTGTTTTTGTCAGTGCAAAGTGTCTCCATGCCCATATATGGGGGCCTTTATGCCAGTGCAAAGTGTCCCCATGCCCATATATGGGGCCTTTATGCCAGTGCAAAGTGTCCCCATGCCCATATATGGGGCCTTTATGCCAGTGCAAAGTGTCCCCATGCCCATATATGGGGGCCTTTATGCCAGTGCAAAGTGTCCCATGCCCATATATGGGGCCTTTATGCCAGTGCAAAGTGTCCCCATGCCATATATGGGGGCCTTTATGCCAGTGCAAAGTGTCCCCATGCCCTTTTTGGGGGTGTTTTTGTCAGTGCAAAGTGTCTCCATGCCCATATATGGGGGCCTTTATGCCAGTGCAAAGTGTCCCCATGCCCTTTTTGGGGGGCCTTTTTGCCAGTGCAAAGTGTCCCCATGCCCATATATGGGGGCCTTTTTGTAAGTGCAAAGTGTCCCATGCCCTTTTTGGGGGGTGTTTTTGTCAGTGCAAAGTGTCCCATGCCCTTTTTGGGGGGCATTTTTGTCAGTGCAAAGTGTCCCCATGCCCATATATGGGGCCTTTATGCCAGTGCAAAGTGTCCCCATGCCCTTTTTGGGGGGTGTTTTTGTCAGTGCAAAGTGTCCCCATGCCCTTTTTGGGGGGTTGTTTTTGTCAGTGCAAAGTGTCCCCATGCCCGTATATGGGGGGCATTTTTGCCAGTGCAAAGTGTCCCCATGCCCATATATGGGGGGTGTTTTTGCCACTGCAAAGTGTCCCCATTCCCATATATGGGGGCATTTTTGTAAGTGCAAAGTGTCCCCATGCCCATATATGGGGGCATTTTTGCCAGTGCAAAGTGTCCCCATGCCCTTTTTGGGGGGTGTTTTTGCCAGTGCAAAGTGTCCCCATGCCCATATATGGGGGCATTTTTGTAAGTGCAAAGTGTCCCCATGCCCATATATGGGGGGCCTTTATGCCAGTGCAAAGTGTCCCCATGCCCATATATGGGGGCCTTTATGCCAGTGCAAAGTGTCCCCATGCCCTTTTTGGGGGTGTTTTTGTCAGTGCAAAGTGTCCCCATGCCCATATATGGGGGGGCCTTTATGCAAGTGCAAAGTGTCCCCATGCCCTTTTTGGGGGGCCTTTTTGCCAGTGCAAAGTGTCCCATGCCCTTTTTGGGGGGTGTTTTGTCAGTGCAAAGTGTCTCCATGCCCATATATGGGGGCCTTTATGCCAGTGCAAAAGTGTCCCCATGCCCATATATGGGGCCTTTATGCCAGTGCAAAGTTCCCCATGCCCATATATGGGGCCTTTATGCCAGTGCAAAGTGTCTCCATGCCCATATATGGGGGCATTTTTGCCAGTGCAAAGTGTCCCCATGCCCTTTTTGGGGGGTGTTTTGCCAGTGCAAAGTGTCCCCATGCCCATATATGGGGGCCTTTATGCCAGTGCAAAGTGTCCCCATGCCCTTTTTGGGGGGTGTTTTTGTCAGTGCAAAGTGTCTCCATGCCCATATATGGGGGTGTTTTTGCCAGTGCAAAGTGTCCCCATGCCCATATATGGGGGCCTTTTTGTAAGTGCAAAGTGTCCCCATGCCCTTTTTGGGGGGTGTTTTTGTCAGTGCAAAGTGTTCCCATGCCCTTTTTGGGGGGTCTTTTTGCCAGTGCAAAGTGTCCCCATGCCCATATATGGGGCCTTTATGCCAGTGCAAAGTGTCCCCATGCCCATATATGGGGGCCTTTATGCCAGTGCAAAGTGTCCCCATGCCCTTTTTGGGGGTGTTTTTGTCAGTGCAAAGTGTCCCCATGCCCTTTTTGGGGGTGTTTTTGTCAGTGCAAAAGTGTCCCCATGCCCGTATATGGGGGCCTTTTTGCCAGTGCAAAGTGTCCCCATGCCCTTTTTGGGGGGTATTTTTGCCAGTGCAAAGTGTCCCCATGCCCTTTTTGGGGGGTGTTTTTGTCAGTGCAAAGTGTCCCCATGCCCTTTTTGGGGGGTGTTTTTGTCAGTGCAAAGTGTCCCATGCCCATATATGGGGGCCTTTTTGTCAGTGCAAAGTGTCCCCGTGCCCTTTTTGGGGGGTGTTTTTGTTAGTGCAAAGTGTCTCCATGCCCGTATATGGGGGGCCTTTTTGTCCGCGCAAAGTGTCCCCATGCCCATGCATGGGGGCCCTGTTGCGAGTGCAAAGTGCCCCCGGCAACCATATTGACATTGTTCGTGTGTTTAACACAATCCACTGCAACTCTCCAGAACAGAGAGAGAGAGAGAGAGAGAGAGAGAGAGAGAGAGAGAGAGAGAGAGAGAGAGAGGAGAGAGAGAGAGAGAGAGAGAGAGAGAGAGAGAGAGAGAGAGAGAGAGAGAGAGAGAGAGAGAGAGAGAGAGAGAGAGAGAGAGAGGGGGGGGGGGGGGGGAGGGGGAGGGAGGGGGGGAGGGGGGGAGGGCAAAGCCAAGCCGATTATTTACGGGATTTTACAATGGTCTTGGCCCCCGGCCCCCACATTGTGTAAATCGTTGTAAATTTTCTCAAAAGTGGCGTAAATTTCTGTAAAAAATAGTGTAAATTCAAAGAATGGACGGTGTCACTCTACAGCTCAACCAATCACAAAAACTCAAAACACTGTAATATGGTGTTTTAAACATTGGTTGCTTGGGCCTTGTGACCCCAAGTGCCGTTTTCCCACCGTTTGTATGATTGGTTTCGTGTTTGGATTAAAAAAATTTTGTGTACATACTTATATAGACCCGCATGCCGGTTTTTTTTAGGTGGGTTTGCCCAAGCACTGCCGGGGGTGGAGGGGGTAATGTGGGCTAGGAAATGCACCATGACCCCAGGTTGTGGTCCAAAATTGTGCTGTCACACGGACTGAGAGTCACTAACCCCAACTCAAGGGGCCACACAACAAAGCGTGGATTGCGAGTCCCTAACCCCAAATCAAGGGGCCACGCAACAAAGCGTGGATTGAGAGTCCCTAACCCCAAAACAAGGGGCCACGCAACAAAGTGTGGGAAAGAGAAACAAGAAAGAAAGAAAGAAAGCAATACTATGTTCGCCCCTGAAAGAATTTGGCGCTGCACTTGGCCGTGGTTTTGCTCCGAATGCAGGATCTTCACTTCGCAACAAACGACATTTTTATAGCGGCCCGTCTTGCTAATCTTCCACTAGAAAGCACTTTGCAACAAACGACATTTGTATAGCGCCTTTTCTTGCGATATCTGGCGCTCAAAGGCACTAACGGCTGGATGAAAAAGAATTAACAAAAAAAAGGGGCGCCCTTGGCGTCATGCAAAAAAAACAACCAATTGCTTTTATCTCAATAGTAGTTCATGTGCCAAATGTACTAGGTAGGCAGCAGCAAAATGGTACAAACATGGTAAAAAACACAAATATACATCACATGTGGGCAATGTGCGGGAGTGTTTGTCTAGTAGCATGCAAAAGACATGGGTTCCCGAATTTACACCGAATTTACAAAAATTTACAGAAATTTGCGCCACTTTTTGCGCAATTTACAAAAATTTGCGTAATTGGATTTGCCCCCCCCCCCCCCCTTATTAATCGGCTTGGCAAAGCAAGCATAAATTGGATTGTGGGTTTTGACTGCTTGCAAACCTCCCCTACTCTGAAACTTGCCTTTGCTTGATGTTTACTCCCCGCATGGACAGTCATTGTAAAATGTGTTTGAGGCACAGGCACCTACAAGCTCACACACCCGGGGTGGCATTGGGTTGATGCACCGTTGGAGCAAACCAATTGCATTTCCATGCGCCACAGACCCATGCAGAGGCACGAATACCACACAGCTCGGGCTGTGTGTCTCATCACTCCTTCATGTCGGCCATTTGTTTTTGAAGGAAAACGCTCGGCCCTCTTTATGTACCTCGCAACAACCTTCCGCAACGACACATATCGTAACTCAGATGGACCACACATCTGTGACATTCTGGTGCATGAACCAGGAACGGTGCAATTTGTCTTGCGAACTGCCGCACCGGCAAACCAACAACGTCGAAGGCCGCCTGCAAGGCCTGTGTGCCACACAGCCGCGCCTTGGAACGGCGACCTGCACCCTCTGGCTCTTTGCTAAATTAGCACCTATCAGGATAGGGTGGGGGGAAACCCCCGCTTCCCACTGGGGCATCCTCGTGCGAGCACCCCATGCCAACTGGCATTGCTTGCAGCCAATAGCGCCCAACTGCACTTCAACAACGGGATGTTGAAGCCGGCTGAACAAAGCATGCGCCGGCATGGATTGATGTCCCATCAAAGCAATAGATGGACGGCGGACAGTCATCAGACACCAGACTTGGTGTCCCCCTCCCCCTGGAAAATAAATGGATAGTTATTAGATGATGTATTTGCGGGGGGTCGCTGGCGGGTAGCATTGCCCCTTTCGTGCTGGGTACAGAGGACCTAGAACAACTTCTTCAGCATACCAATAGGACTTTGGTCAGTTGCAATGGTGTCACTGTGCTCCCTTCGGATTCCAAAGGAACATGTCTCGAATGTTGCATACAACAGGAAAACGCTGGGTTGAAGGGTTTAATTTCAGCAAAAGCTAACGGTTTGGGTTGGAGGCTAACCCTTCATAGGTGCACAAATATGGTTTCGAGGGTGTTGGGCATCACGAATGCTGTCTTCAGTTGTCACCTTCACCGATCTCACTGCTACAAGACGCTGAGCTGTGCTGTTCAATCGCATTCACATTGTCTTCCTCGGGTACTTCGGACGCGGAATGGAATGGGTCAAGAGATTGGCATCCTGGCGCTGAGCTTGTCAACTTGTGTGCGGGTGCAACATTGCGTGAGAGTCGGCACCCGACGCCTGCCGTTCTACATTACAGTTTGGAGGAGGACACGTGGCCTCAAGACCAGAGCCCGGTGCCATTCCCACAGATCCGGTTCCCGGTGCACGTGCCCACCAATGCCAGGCGTGAGCTCACAAAATACTAAGAAACATAAACGCAATCAAAAGAGGGATACAACCGTAAGACACCACAAACACCACAGCTAACAGTCAGGACCAGAGCAGCAGCAAAGATAACAAATATAGACAAAAACAAGATGCGAACGCACTGCCAACACACCAAACGACACACACTGCAAAACAATCACACAAAAGACACAGCACCACCACTGAAGTCAAAGGAACACACACTACAGCACACAACAGACAGCCAAAGCTACAGCACGTAAGACAAATCCACAGTCACAAACGGGGGTGCGGGCCATTCCCCACGCCATTGCTCAGATGGCCGGCACCGTTCGCCAAGCCATTGCTCGGGCTGTCGCACGGCACCGCTTTGGCGCCGGCCATCCCTGTTGCCGCGGTCCCGTGCCCCAATGCAACTGCCGCCCCTCCAATGCCCGACGCCAGCGTTGCTGGCTGTTGGCCTGCACCATGGCCCGCACTGGCGTTCGGCAAACCTTGACCACCGACACCCCCGGAGGCGGTGGCTGCTGCAGGAAGCACGGGAGCCATTGGGATATAACTCTGCCAGAGGCGGTGCAACTGCAGCAGCTGCATGAGATCTGCAGAGAATCCACCGGGCGGTGGCTGCTGCTGCCCCGGCATGCACAGCGGTGCCGGCTGCATCGGCGCGATCAACTGCTGCGCCATGATGCCCTGGTGCATCGGCAGACCCGGCGGCGGCTGTGCACGGCCTTGCACCTGCTGTGCCACCATGTGCTGCGGCAGTGCCGCCATGTGCTGCGGCAGTGTCGCTGCCCCGACGAGGGGCTGACCTTGTGCCGCAACCCCAAAGTGGTGCTGTGCTGAGAGGCTTGGCTGCGGTGGCGCGCCCGTGCCCTGCTGCTGCTGCGGTGCAGGGCACTGCGGCTGCGGGCCCCAGGCCTGCGCACGGTGCCGCACCGCGTGGTCTGCCGGGCTGTCCGTTGCGACCGGAGGCGGGGACGCGGATGCGGCCGGTTCGGACCCGCCCGACGTGGCGAGCAGCGGGGCACTTGCGCACTTCGCAGGGGTCCGCTTCTTCGGCGGCAACGCCCGCTTTGGCTTGGGCTGCACAGGCGATGTGGACGGGGGTCGCGGCTGCTGGGCTCCCGGGGCGTGCTGGGCGCCTGTAGGCGGAAGCGGACGTGAAAGCGGAGCTGGCGGGACCCAGGCAGGGGTCCCAAGGGGTCCCGGTGCCACGCTCTGCGGGGCCGCGGGGGGCTCGCCCGGCTGACATGCACCGGGCGGGGGGTTTGCTTTGCCCCCCTCGGCGGCCGACTTTGTGGCGGCGCCGTCCCGTTTGCCCCATATCGACCTCTTCGGCCCCTTCTCCGCCACCAACAACGAAGACCGAGGGGGTGCGAGCGCGCCGCCCTCCGCAACGCCACCCTCCCGTCGTCGCTTCAGCGCCGGCTCCTCGTCGACCAGCGCACCGCCCCAGGCCTCTCGCTTGTCGGCCCGCCGTGGCTCTTGTCGGTCGCACCAAACTCGGTCGTGCCGCGCCTCCACCTCCCTTTCCTCCCGCTCCCGTTCCCGTCGAGCCTTGTCCTCCATGCGCTTTCGCTCCTGCCGGCGCCCCTTCTCGACGCCGTACGTGTTGCACCGCCGGAAGCGTGGCAGCTCGGCTCTTACGCGCTGCGTCTGCGGGCGAGTAGTGGTGAGCGATGACAACAGCAGAAAATAGGGTATGCCTCCAGAAACCACTTGGTGACCGTCTCCTCTCCCCCCCAGGGAGACCGTCGCGCGCTCGGGGGGGATATTGCAAAGGGGGGGGGGGCGGGGTTCCTTTTCCGTATTCATCGTGCTCTTGTGCTCGACTTCTTGTGCTTATGATGAAACCTTTTTACCGTTTCACGTGATCCTATGTTCACGCTGGTCCCCCACCCACCCATGGGCCCAGGTCTCAGAGCCCAGTTGGTTTGATTGCACCTTTCTGAACGTGATTGTCAGTGTGTGATCTGTGCTGTTCTGTCTGGGTGGTACGGTGGAGGGTGCAATGCCTCATTGGCTACGTTTGCGCATTTTGCCGTCTGTCTGTTGTCTCCTTCACTGTAAAACCCAAGGACTGGTGCGTAAAACTCAGGAACCGGAGGTTAAAACCCAAGGACCGAAGGGTAAAACCCAACGACCGAAGGGTAAAACCCAACGACCGAAGGGTAAAACCCAAGGACCGGAGGGTAAAACCGGTCCTTGGGTTTTACCCTCCCGTCCTTGAGTCTTTCGATGTTCTAAATGAGCCCCCCCCCCCCCTCGCCCCCCTTCTTACATCGTTGATAGAGTGTCTGACTCTTTCAGCCTTGGGCCCTCAGGCTGACACTGGGTGACGGTCTCCCCCCCCCCCGATTACAACCCAAAGAAAAAATTTCTTCGGCGCCTTTGGCGCCTAGTATTTCCTATGCCAAGTGACGGTCTCCCGGGGGGGGGGGGGGGTTGCAAGGCCGGGGGGGGGGGATTGCAAGGCCGGGGGGGGGGGGGGACAATGTTACTTCCTGGCAGGTGTCGCGAGTAAGTGGGGCGGGGATCGTCTCCTTCCCGTTTGATCTCAGAGCCAACTGGCATTCAACAACCCTCTGTCTGAAAAATGAGGCACTCGTTGCCTCATCAGACAATTGTACATTCGCGGAAGTCCGCCCCCAGCCTTGTCCGGGAGGCGCACAGGTCCGAGGTCCGTGTGGGTGAAGCACAAAACCCACGCACAACGAACAAAGGTGGGCACCCAAGGGGGGGAGACCAGCATGCAGACGGCAATTCACACAGCAGTTCACAGGCTGCATTGCCATCCTTCTCAGCAGCAATAACTGGGAGAGCACGAACACCCGCAGACAAGCCGCCTTTCAACCGACACAGCGGCTACTTTGTTTGCTTGAACTGTCCGGGACCATTCATAACTGTTCGATGTTGTTCCGGATCTTCAGACCCAAAGTCTGAGACAATACATTGTCGGCCCTACCACCTCCCCGCCATCCTCACACAAAGGGGGCATAAGGTCACAGGGTTTATCGACTATGCATTCAGTGCCCCTCCCTTCGGGCCCGTCCTGCCTACAGGCCACACACGGCAGCTACTCACAACTTTGTGGTCTTCAAAATTGAGAAAGCAAAAGACGCAGCAGACCTCCTCTTCGGTGACCGCCAGCCATTCGTACTTCCGACAAACTTCTGCCTTTGGACGGTGCTCTGGATTCAACGCCAGCAGCTTGTCAATCAGGTCCACGGCCCCTTCTGGCGCACCATGCGTTGTCAGGTAGTCTTTCAGCCCTCGACGGTACCGTCGCCGGGGCTCCAGCCAGCCCGGCAGGCGCCTGGGCCACTCAGCTTCCTCGATCGATCCGCACAGCGCGAGGATCACGAGGGTCTGCTCCAGTGCACTGTCGGACCCGGGCTGGTGGAACAGCGGCTTGGTCAAGAACATCTCCGCAATGATGCACCCCAACGACCACATGTCCACCGCCGTTGTGTAGTGCTCGAAGCCAAACAGCAGCTCCAGCGGCCGGTAAAACAGGGTCACCACATCAGGAGTGAGGTGCTGGCGCTGTGTGTGCAGATCCCAGCATGAGGACGTCTCCGTGCTGTGCCACCCCCACCCTTTGTCCCAGTGGTCCCTGTACCGCCTCCAGTCCTCGTCCGGCAGGTACCGTGCTAAGCCGAAATCTGCAATCTTAAGCCGCCCGTCGTTGTCCAGCAGGACGTTACTGGGCTTCAGGTCCCGGTGCACAACCCCGTGGCTGTGGAGGTATCGCAGACCTTCAATCAGCTGCTGGGAGTATAGCCGGCCGACCTGGCAGGAACGTTGCAGCACTGCACCCCACACTTCCGGCCAGGGTGATTGCTGCACGTTGCGTCGGGCAACATTTGCTATGTACGACACCCGAACACCACCAGCAGCTCCACCTATATAACTAGGCAAGCACTGGTGCTCAGGTGCTGCACACCTCTGGTGTCAATCGACCAACTTTATGTATGTAGCCATACAAGTCGTGTTCCATATACTCAAAAACGAGAGCGATCTCAGGGGAGCTTGCGCCACCGGACCGCGAAAGGCCAAGGCGTTGGCGGCCTGCCGCGCAGGTGGACAGGTTTCGTGACAACAGAAACCCACACGCATGGCTGTGGCCCTTTCTCACAAAACCCACCCAGACAGCGAGGGGTCAAGCCAAGAATGGTTTGGTCGGAAACGCCTAAACGAATCGAAACCAACCCGCAGATTCCAGGCGCGAGTTCCCTGGTGTACACAGGACATCTGCAGCTCCAGCGTCTGCTGCAGGCTCCTGACACGCGCCCTTGAACGGATCCGTGACAGATGCTGCAAGCAAGAAGCGGCAAAAGGAAGGAAACTGGCCATACTGACGATGAGATCCTTTTCAGTCTCCCGCTTGATGCACATGGCGCACTCCAGCATTTTCACCAGGTTAGGGTGTGATAACTGTCGTTGCACTTTGATCTCCCGAACACTTGTGAGTGGAAAACCCTCGCGCTCCTCCTCCTGTGGAATGACGAATTGTGTTGGTTTCAACTCGGAAAGCAAATTCTGCTCTTTTGTTTTTTACCGTCCGGTACCATCGACAACTGTTCGACATTGTTCCGGAACTTCAGACTCATTGTCTGAGACAGTACATTGTCGGCCCTACCACGTCCCCGCCGTCCTCACACAGAGGAGGCATAAGGTTACAGGGTTTAATCGACTATGCATACAATGCCCCTCCCCTCGGGCCATTCCTATCCAGAGGCAGGAAAGCAAATTCTGTTCTGCGCACTTCAAGGTACATACCATTTTCAGCACTTTCACCGCAACCGCTTGCCCAATGGCTCTATGGCGACAGGCATGTACTTCACCATAGGTACCTTCGCCAATGACCTCCAGCTTCTCGTATGTCTCCTCCCAACTCATCATACATGTGCCACTGCACAGATACATGTCCGAGTCATTTGTATGAGCCCTTACATGACGATCACATGCGGCCTGATTCTAAACCATGGCCTGCGGGTGGATGTCGCGCAGCTCAAAGGTTCGATGGTGCAAAGTGTCCCCTATCGGATGGTTGGTCTGTATTTTGTGACCTGCTCCCCCAAAATGCCCGTTTCTCACGCCACAATGGCCGGGGTTCAGTGGGAGCCTAGTTTTTGAATGTGGAAGAGGTATGCCAAAATGTGATGTGCAGTTCAAACATGCTTTTCTGTCACATAAACCCTGAGATGGCATGGGTTCTTTGGGTTGCATTCGTTCGGCTTTCCGGTGCCATGGAGGTGATTCCTATCGGCTTTGGAGAGCCCGGTAAGGCAGAGTCATGAAGGCATTCTTTTTTTCCCTGAGACGGTAAGGGTTACGCAGCCATTTAATTGTAACATAGCAGGCGAGTGGTGATAGCAACTACTGTGGGTTCTGGTTTGTCTGTGTGAAACATTTGGGCTGGCATAAGCAATGAAAGCTTATCTAGATGGCCCTGGGCAGCGTGGTGGGTGTCCGTGCTGCCCAGAGTTTAAGCTCCTCTGGAGCTTGGGGTACCCGGAAAAGAACAACACACCAAGGACAAGAGGTACACGCACTATACCCAAAATGTTTGTGGGCGTGAGTTTGCCTCGTTTCACCTCTATCCAAGCAGAAATGGCACTTAGATTGGATTTTTTCACCTCAGTCCTTGCGCTAACACTAAAAAAAAAAAACCGTTCTGCGGGTGCACTCGAGCTGACACTCAAAAAAAAACAAAGCTACCCGCCCCCAAAAAAATGCGAGTGCACTCGCATGAGACCTGTCAACGCTCGCGTGACACTTCCCCCCGGTAGGATTTGTATAGGTGGTTTGATTTCTTCCCCTTCGTGGAGTCCCCTACGCAGCAAGGGCGTGTAGCCACTTTGATTTCTTCCCGTTTGTGGGGGTCCCCAATACGGCTAGAGTTATGGACCCAGTTTGGTATCTTCCTTTTTGTGGGGACCCTGATACAGCAAGGTGATGCATTCGAGGCTTTCAACAAAAGACATGTGCACAATGTGTTCCACCACATCAATAGCTTTACACACCGGTCCGTTGACTTGCCCCCACCTTGCCTTTCGTGTAAGCGCGCTTTCTATGCCTTACATTTGTGCCTATATTGTATTGATTGATACAATTTTCTACACACAGAAACACTCCTCAGTGTTAAACTTATTCTTCTTCCCAAAGCAACGCAAGTAAAGCAAACATGCACTACTCCATGGAAAAAAACATAGCCCAAAACTATGTGTGATGAAACGCGTGCAATTGCTCGTGCTTCTCATCAAACCCTTTCCCCATGGCTGGCCCACCGTTGTGGGCCTTCCCTACGGTATAGGTGGTTCGGACCTCTACGCGGCTTTCGTACTTCATGATTCAATGTAGCAAAATTCCAGTGACCCGGTTCTGGTGTGTGCAGAGCACCATCCTGTGGTTACCACAGGTGCAGCCCTATGATACCTAAGGAGCCAAACTCATCTCAACTAACTCACATGCATGCGGATTCTAGTTGCTATGTATAAGACACCGCAGCTAGTATCAGTGTGTGTGCATCATTCATTGCATGATGTGGGTGATGGACTCGGTGGGGAGCTCGTCTCGCCAGTTTACTACGTATAATACCTTCCCACCATGATGGATCATATTTCTTTCTCCTCAGTTCATGTACAAGGTTTTGGCAATTTGACATGATATCATATGGTGTGGCAGCATAGTACCAACACTTCACGATCATGTTGGGCACCATGCCCTGCAAAAACTGACCTGCAATTATGGAGTGGTAATCTACAAATCGAATTATGGTCTGCTCCTGGTGACCTGTGGATGTGTTCTTGTGTTTCCACTGTATCCTGATGTGACTGCCTTAGCTGGGTAAAGAGATGATGGATTCCGGCGTGGTCAATGAGCGACCTTCAGCTTCACACTGCGGCTGCAAACCATATATATCTTCGAATAAATTTTTTTAGATCATTGAGGCTTTTAGGTCCCGTTTAAAGTACAACCGGACAATGTTGTCGCGGTATCTGTATGGCAGGAAAGGGAGGACGTCTTCTTCTGTACTCCCAATCTTCTATTACCTGCCCCCAATTATTACCTGCTCCCCCTATCCATGAATTATTTAATTAACTTACCTGCTTGCCTTTACTCCCTTTGCTCAATAGTTTTTGCTTTGATTGCATGCCTGTTGAGCCTCCCTGGGCCGCAATTGGGGAATGCGGTTTTTCGGTAGGTAGTAATAAGTAAGAATCTTGGGGAGGACAAGATTTTTCTTGTCGTGCAAAGCGCGAAAGAAAATTTTTGCTGATTTTTCATGGACTTGCCCCCCTTCCTGGAATAAATAGTTACTGCCTTGTTTACCTACTACTTGCCCCCCAGAGCCAACGGAATGATTTTTGGAAAGTCCCACCTCCAACTTGCCCCCCCCCCCCCCCTTAATTAATTATCAGGGCAGGTAGTAGAAGATTGGTGGAGTGACCAAGTAACGCCGTGCACACCGTGGAACATAACGTGGGTGGAAAAATACATAAGGAGCTCAAGTGTGCGAAATGAATGACGATGGCAAGACTTTTGGCGAGAATGTCTTGGTGCCGAATGAAAACATGTTTGATACCTCCGATGAAGTTGTTCGTGCGTTGGGGAATGTTTCACGACGCGCACACAATGTGGTGACTAACGAATACTTTTGATTTACGGTCCTGTGAACCACAAGTTGCTTCGTGTCCTCGGCGTAAGAAACGGAAACGGTTTGACGCTTGAAAATACGTTTGAAGTTCTCGGTTCCACAGGCCAAAGGCCATTTGATATTATGTACATCAAATAAATCCACGGAACTTCACTTTTCACAAAAGTCGTGTCGCAGTCAAAACCTGGTACATCTCGCGATCAGAGCAACCGATCCCATAACTGAAGCCGATCGAATGCCCACCAACATACACCAGATTTGTCAGCCGGCATTGGCGGAGGTAAGACATCACGCTGCAACTTCCTGCCAGACTAAGGGGGGAGAATGAGCGACAATCTGAGAACTTTGGGGGGGGGGGGGGGGGTCCCGGCGATTCCCATTCTCAAGTCCGTCATCGGGACTGCCGCAACCCAAAAACGACCCTCTGTGGCTGGAACCCTGCTCTTTTCTGCTGCGTATTTGCCTATTTGTAAGACGCCGAATCAATAGATCAGCACAATTTTGATTGAATCGACTCGTCGACAGTGTCTGTCGGTCATCCCTGCAACATTTATGAAATTCGCACTTCTGTTTGTCACTACGTTCATTGTTGTTGTATTGCCTTGCTTTTCCCACCTGTTTTGGCTGGTTTTGGAAAAAGTCGAATTTTCGTACTGTTTTTTGTAGCTCCAATATGTTAAAGTTCCTCAAGGTCACCAGCGCTCCCAAGCCTATCCCACTTGGTTGTGAGTGAGCTTCCACCCAAGCCTAAGAAGCGTTTGCTCATGCCCAAGAGTGAAGAACCAAGTTCGGACCCCAATTTGTTCAGCCAGCAGCTTTGGAAACTTTACGATGCTTGTCATTACTGGGTGGAGGGATCCTCAAGGCAAAGGGCTTTCCACAAGGATTATGCCTTGCGTAAGGCAAGTAAGGATTTAGGGGCTTGGTTTGTAGAGTTGCAAGCAGAGGTGTCAGATTTGGTTAAGCTCGCAGATGCTCAGTACTACAACGTTGTTCACCCTGTTGCTGCTGTTGCTGCTGTTGCTGCTCAACCCCAACAACCCCTCTTTCCGCCTGAGCTTCATGAGGCTGAAAAGGGGTTTTTGGATATTTTTCACACCATGCAGACCAAGTTGGACATTGTGGCCACTGCCGCAATCCGTAAAGCTAGTTGGCTGACTCGTTGTAAGGTTCCAAAGTGTGACCTCATTGTGTTACAGGAAATGTATGACACAGCTCGTAAGATTGAGGACAACTTGGAAATGTATTGGTGTTTGAGTAAGGATGACAAGAAGGTTACAGATTTCCGAAAGGAGATGGAGTGTGTTGAGAATGCTAAGCAAGCATTTCTGTTCGCTCATGAATCCTTGCATTCCAATTTGCAATCTGCCTCACTTTCTGCCTTGTGTGAAACCCAACACAAAGAGCAGCAATGCATTTCAACATTGTTACAATGGTTTGGTCTTGCGCGCTCCTTTTTGCCCAAACTTTCCAAGCAAGTTGTGAAGGCCATGTTTAATGAAGACCGTGGCACTCCACAACCTACGGTATATGTTGGTGAAGGTTACAAACAAACTTGGCACCAAGTGGAAGAGTTGTTTGATGGTGATGCTTCTTGGTCGAACATGCCTTGGTCCCCCACCACCATTCTCAAGGTGCTTCAAACCGTGTGTTCTCAAGGCCATTGCAATCTAACCTCATTTGGTCAGCTTCGAGTTTGCAATTCTGTGGGTAGGAAGCTATGTGCCCTTTGCCCGGTTGTTCTAATTCATGTCCCTTCCAAAACAAGTGTCCTAGTTTCATTGGATAGATGGCGCAGCATTGCACATATTGTGACCGAGGCATGCAAAGAGGCAGATTCTGATGACCCTCAACCTCCTGCAAAGAAACCGCGAGTGCAAAAGGTTGAGGAGATCTTTCCAAATCTAGTTGAAGCTATACGGAATATCATTGAAACCATGGATGAGGGAATCAGGGCCCACAGCCGGCGTCGCGATGATGTTTCCCATGTTGGTGTCACGGCCCCTTTTCTTGCCACTGCACTGCAAAGGCAATATAATATTTCCATAAGTGTTTATGCTGTGCGCCATTTGTTTCTTCCGCCCAAAACTTCCACTCTTGAGGCTTCCAAGTATAAGGGTTTGCTTCCCATGCGCTTGTATAGTCCCAAACAGGATGAACATGGTGCTCACATTGATTCCCACTTCCTATCTGCCCAGGTGAAGCTATTGATAGAAATGGGATTGGAATGTCCTGGAGAGGTTGTAATCTTGTCCGCTGATAGGAAGGCCGTAGTGCCTTGCGGAACGGTGGCCGTCAGTGGTCACCTCAAGGTTCCTTCCTACAGCGAGAAGGCTCGATCACTCCCAGACCACACTTGGGTTTCCGACAATGTGATCCTCCCTTTTGCCGTAATGGAGTTAGACATTAAGAATGCCACTCGGCAAGTTGACAGTGTTGGCCGTTCACGGTGGAAGACCCCGCGAAGTGGCAATCTATTCTTCTTCTTGCGCAAAGAATCCAATCCTCTCACAGATGCTTGGGATATTACAAAATGCTTAAAAGGCTCCAAAAAACCTGTCGGGGTTGTGGTAGTGGACAACTGTGTAAGCGATGGGTTGGGTCCGAGTGGTCATGTTGCCTTCCTTTGTTTGGGTATGATGTGGCTCCATGCTGAGTTGGATGTCCTCATTGTCACTTCATATGCCCCAAATCGCTCGTTTCAGAATATGGTGGAGCTTCTGTTTGGTTGGGTCTCCCAACGGTTGGCAGGAAATGTGATAAGTGAGGACCCTGACGCTGCTATGCTTGATATTAGGAATTTGGTTGATGGCATGCGTGATGGTTATTCTGTTTTGTGTGACATCCCTCCTGATGGTCCACCGGCGGATTGGCCTTCCTATGATACTTTGCCTGCTTTCACTCGAAGCTCTAACAAACAAATTCGAAGCGATGAGAGTCTTCGCGAGGTGTATGAGAGGTTTCTATTTTTTCTTGACCATTGTGATCGTCGCACAAATCTCTTGGCTTTCATCCGTTGCTCCAAAAAAAATTGTCCTTGCGCAAAAAAACCGTGGCGCGCCAAGAGATTTCGTGCGGAGTTAGATCACTTGAAGGGTCTTCCCACACCCATTCCCCATCCCGCCCACGCAGACCACTTTCTGTCTTATGCTGAGCATAGGGAGCAGCGTCTCAATGCGGACCCCGACACTCACCAGCCTTCTTTTGCCAAGTGCCCCGGCCGTTGCACTTTGTGCCGGTATGTCTTCAAGAGTGAAAATGACAAAGCGGTCCATAACCGCCTGAGGCACCCGAGGTCCGGGTCACTCTTGAATGAGTAAGCAATTGTGGTCTTTATCTGGTGCTTGCGTCTTTTGCTAGGGGGGTACACGGGTGGAGAAGGGAGTGTGGGGCCACCGACCTGTGTTGGAGGGAGGGAGGGAGGGGGGGGGGGGGGGGGGGGTCCGGCCATTCCCATTCTCAACCGAAAATTCTCAGATTGTCGCATATTCTCCCCCCTAAGTTACTGACTCAGTTAAGTGCTACTCAGGTAGCAACTGTGACTGCGCAGGCTTGTTGATAGACTCTGTGTTCAACCGCCTGCGCAGTCACAGTTGCTACCTGAGTAGCACTTAACTGAGTCAGTAACTTAGTCTGGCAGGAAGTTGCAGCGTGATGTCTTACCTCTGCCAATGCCGGCTGACAAATCTGGTGTATGTTGGTGGGCATCCGATCGGCTTCAGTTATGGGATCGGTTGCTCTGATCGCGAGATGTACCAGGTTTTGAGTCGCTGCAGGGCTGGGCTGACTCAGTCAAGTCAGTCACGAGTCACGATTTTTTGACTCAGTCAAGTCAAGTCATGAGTCACGCCCCTCCAGTCGACTCAGTCAACTCACCGTGCCTCGGTGACTGTGACTGAATAGGCCCTTAGGAGTCGCGGATCGGCGGTTCGATTCCCTCTGCGATCTGTACCATGGCGCGCTGGCGATCGCCCTGCCGATCGGCGATCGGCGCTCACCCCAGGGGAGATTGAATTTACGCTCGCTACAACAATTTTAATGCCGGATTTAACAGTGGGATTCGGCGCGGCGGCGGTTCGATTCCGGCCGCAGTCACATTTTTTGGCTGACTGAGTCATGACTCAGTCACGAGTCACGATCGCCGGTGACTGACTCCAGTCAGTCATGAGTCATCGATTTTTTGACTCAGTCAAGTTTCAGCTTGTCCAAAGCCGCCTGCGCGCCACACTGGGGTGGTCAACGGAGAAATTATCTTTTAATTCCTGAACGGTATGCATGCGTTTTTTACATGTTTCCATTAAGTAACTCAATAGTTTTTATTCTGTATTTTTTTTTCTGGTCCGGATCGCCGTTTTACCCATGTCGGTCGATTATCTTCACTTCTATGCAGCCGAGAACAAGAAGAAGTTTGTAGGCCTGCTTGGTCTGCAAAGAGCTCCGTGACCACAAAGTTTCGGATTCCATCCTCAGGTATGCACGTTCGTAGTTCAACAACAAGGTCTCAATTTGTAAGATGCCACCATTGCCAATCTACCATTGTGGTAGATTGGTTCGTCAAACTAAGAGTTCAGTGGTTCTACATTTGCGGTTGGTGTTTTGTGTGAGTGGTAAGCAACAAGTTTTGGGACAATGGAGGTTGGTGTCTTCCGATGCTTGCACCATGATGCTTAGATTCAAGGATACAAAATAGGTCATTTTAGAGACTTTCATCTTGCGAAAATCCGGCCACATGGGGAGGTGTAGGTTTCAAAACTATGTTCGATTCCACCTCCGGCAAAAGACGGCAACGATCGCCCAATAACAAAACTACCGCTTCGGCACCCGCTCGGTATATCTTACTAGGAATCCGTGCGCTTGGTGCGCTTGGCGGCTTTCAAGGACAAGGACAAAGCTTTGAGCCTTTAGGGCTTTGAACGGTATGTACTAGTGTATGGTCTTCGCCGTTGTACTTGTTCAACTTTCTCTCATGGGTTGCTTTCCCTTTTAGATGCAAGGAACTTGGCCCGGGCGACCAAGGAAGGCCAAGACGGAAGGCTTTTGTGTGGTGTGCCGCAAGGTCAAGACTTCGAAGTTTGAGCCTTTGAAGCCCGAGTTCGAGGGCCGATATAGGGCCAGAGATGGCTTGTACCCGTGTTGCATCGAGTGTTGGCCAATTGTCGGAAGTGAAGATCAAGGGTCCCCTCCCAAGAAGAGACGGATAACCCCTCCCACCACTCCCCAATCCTCGAAGGTTGAATTCCAAGAAATAGGGCACCCGCCTTGCGATTTGTGCACGCAAAAGAGAGCATGCTTCCGCACTTTTGAGCCAACCTCCAATGGCTTTGAGACGTGCAATTTTTTGAAGCAATTGTTGGGTGGAGGAGAGAGGAGAGAGGATGCTTTTGCTGTTTGTAAGGCGTGTTACAAAGAGAATTTGTCCATTCGGACGGCTTTGCAAGAGTTGGCTTCACGGCTTGGTTTTGAAGACCCTCCGGAAGCTTCATATTTTTCATCTTGTGTTTTTCAATGCAATGAAAAGACTTCCACTCAATTGGTTTTTGAAGATTGTAAGCCAACCATGGTGGATGCTGCAACCAACACCCCAACCCATGTCGCGAAGTTTTGACTCGGTTTAACACTCTTTTTTGTGAGTGGGCGGAGAATGCCGGTCGCTTGGACCTTGTCCACAACCGCAAGGACAAGATCGGCGTGAAGGAGAAGGTTTCCAAAATTGCAACCCCTTTGCATGCATTGAAACGTATTCAAAAGCGTGTGCATACATGGAACCGGTCGGCATGGCGTGCGGCACGGCATGCGCATGATGCATTGCATCCTCCACCACGCGGTAAACGCAAGCCCGTGGTGATTCGGTGCTCTTTGGGTCGCTTCTGCACCTTTGGTGCGACAGCACGTGGTGTTCTGCACTATCGCGAGGTTATTCGAGACAGTAGCCTAAAGTTCGATGTTGATGCGGAGCTCATTGGTTGGTTGGATAACCCTTTCTTTGTGTTTGTGTGGCAATTGTTGGAGGGGTACACGACCTCATTCGAATTGCCTTTTTTGTCCCAAAGCCACAAGCTTGGGGTATCGCGAGCACTGGACTATAAGAACTTCGTAATGAGTTGGGTTGACTTTGTGGAGGACTGGTGGCATAACCCAGAGGGTGCCTTTTTTCATCTCCCACCACTGGAAACCCTTCCGGATGACCAACGGGAGGTGGTTTTGCTCATGATTGCAGCGGTGCATGGCACATTTCAAAAGCATGTTGTGCCTCATGTGAATAACGGTGATGGGTTTACGTCCTCGACCAACCGGGTTGGAGAGACCGTGTTCCGTTACATGCGAGCATGCTTCGACCAGAATCAAAGCACACGCATGGTGTTGGTAGCATCTCATTTCATTGTGGCCCGTAGCAAGTACCTAAAGTTGGTGATTAGCGAACCATGGCGCATGAAGCAAGTGATGAATAGAGTCAGCAAGCGCCTTGATTCACCCGAGTGCAGGTACCTAACTTACTGCTACCTTCGGTTGTCTGAGTTGGTAAAGGAGAATGAGAAGAAGAAGGCGAGGGCTGTAGCCAAGGATCGCGAGAGTAAGCTTCGAGGTAGGCTTGTTGTGGCTAAGTTGTTGCCTAAGGATGTAGGTGATTTGACTGTAGAACACCTTAAGAAGGCCACTCGAGGGTTGCGGCAGCGTGAGCCTGACCTTGTTGATTTTTTGCGCTTGAACGTGAACCGTGAGCAATTGATGAACCAATTGGAGGATTGGGTTGACACTGACAATGTGTGTTGACCATTTCATGCTTCTTTTGTGCATACGAGTCTTGTGCTAGGGAGGGAGGGGGCCTTCTATGCCTTTCGTGCCCATCTTTTCTTTTCGGAGGGACCCAGAACCAGGGGTCAGACAGGCAGCAAAAACCCCCCGGGACCCGGGCACGAGGCCACGCGACATCGACTCGAAAAGCACCTTTGAACCCTCCACCTAAGAGTTCGGGTCCCAAGCTCGCCGTAGCAACTTTCGGAGGTGCTTTTCGAGCCATATAGCCAAAACGGTGGCCGGGTACATTGAGTCCACGAAAAGCAGGGTTTCGGTAGCCCCTGGGCAGGTTTCGGACAAGCTGAAGTCAAGTCTCAGTCACAGTCGGGCGATTTTGACTCAGTCTGCCCAGCACTGGTAGAAACAACCAAGTAAATGCCCGAATGCCTTTTGAAGTTAAAACGTAGGTCAAAAGAAAATTTCAGTAATGGCAAATTTTCAGTAAATGGCCATCCCAACCTAATTCCATTATTCCATATCATATGCATAAAGTAAAAGGTTCCAAAAGTAAGAAGACTTTCTGAGACAAGGTTCCGCAGAAGTTTAGAAATATGAAAGAGAAAGGGCATTGTGGCCGCTTGTTCAGCGTCCACAATGACTCAAAAATTGGTGTGCGTTCCTCCCCAGGCTCCTCTACAGGACAATGAGTTGCACATCTCCACCCAAGCCGTAGACGTCATCCGAGGTGGAGCTGCGCAAGGAAACGCACTGGTGCTGATTGCACTGCCGGTCTACGGTGCGCAGACATCGACGAGAAATAGCCGCCGCACAAGGATAATCTCCACGGGTGGCAAAATTTACCGTTACAGCTATCAACCGACAAGTCAACCGACACTGTCGCTCGCACTATTGCGAGGGCACGCGCCGATTGAACAGGGTGACTTATTTCTTAATCTTAACCCAGTTTTTACTCGTGCAACAGTTTATAAAGGTTTCCAACCAGATCTCAGTAGATGTGTGTGTCGCTCAGTGGTAGAGCACCCGCTTCGCATGCGGGAAGTCCAGGGTTCCAACCCCTGTTCGTCAACCCGATGTACGAATGCCACAAGTTGTGGCGGCTCGTATCTTGTGCAGCCCTACGCCTTTTCTGTTTGCCTTGGTCGAAGACTAACCCAGACTACTCGGTGTCGTGGCGCTGCCCCTTCGATACCGGGACAATTGTGATGGTGTGTGTGCAAACCGCCCCGTACATGCGGCCTACAACTCCAAGTGGAGGGCGAGGGCCAAACTTGGACTGTCTTGACGGGCAAAAGTTGGTTCACCTTCCCCCGGTCCTTGGACCCGTCTCTAACTAAAGCCCGGCGGTCTCAAAAATTTTTAAGCCCATATTCCCAACTTGGTCTCTAGGGCCGGACTTCTATTTATTGCACAATTTTTTTTATTAGACTAGAGTTAAGCAACCGCATTATCCAAAGTAGAGGAGAATCCTAGGAGTCGTGCCGTAGGGCGCCTGAGGCGTTCGTGCGAGAGATATTTGCGCGGGACGGCATTTCTCAAGTTTGAAACATAGGAGCTTACCCATGTCACGACACGAATTCATGCAAATACCATACATACAGTGCCAGTAGGGCTAGTTTGCGAGTGGTGGCGCGTCCCATCTTTAAACCCCAACGCGCCATGGGGCTCGGCCATTCTACATCCCCGGTCCTGTCGACGCATGTGAATTTGTTGTGCAAAGATGCCAACAAGTTCACACAATTTCTCCTATTTAAAAAATGCATGCACTGGGGCAGCTCCATGCATGCTCGCCGACCTTAGTTGGACACGGGGACGCTACAACACACTGCAACGGCAGTTGTGTTGGTGATTGTGCAACACAAACATCCCAAAACCACATCCCGATGCATAATGTGACTAATTAAACTAATTACCTAATTGACGAATTACCTCATTAATTTACCTAATTATAGAAAGACAACTACTACAACAGGAAAACAAGCAGCAACTCCTCAGCCAAAATCAATTGAACATGGAAATCATCATAATCATGATCATCATGTGATCTAGAGAGCAAAAGTCAAAGAGGCAGATCATCATGTGATCTAGAGAGCAAAAGTCAAAGAGGCAGATCATCATGTGATCTAGAGAGCAAAAGTCAAAGAGGCAGATTCCAACACAACACAACACAGCATAGCACAGCACAACACAACACGACACAGCGGCGGCCCCGTGTGACACGACACACCCTATGTGGCGGCACCGTGGCACGGCACGGCCCAAGCCCCCCCCCCCCCCCCCCCTCCGTGGCTGGGTAAGCTCCATAAAACAATGAACAAAGTTTACCCGCCAAGAATTGCGTTGGCCGTCGAACTCCACCTCCTTGCAAACAATTGAACATCCTCACACATCCTCGCGCAATACATCCTCGCCTATGCACATCCTCATACATCCTCGCACATCCTCCATGGGGGACACCTCCATGTGCACCTAAGGCAACACCTCCAGACACACGTGAGCATTGTGGAACGACCGGTTAATGCCGAGGCTGAGGATGGGCATTGTTGCAAGGTACATCGTCCCCGCTCGTGCATGGGTGTGGTCGCACTTGCATTGATGTGGCCATGGTAATCCCTTGGGACGACGGTGGATCGCGTCAATGTTAAATTAGTTCACGGGAATATTCGTGGACTACTTTGTGTGAGTGGACACTTAGGATCTCACTTGGCATGCCGCTTACACGTATGTGAGGCCATGCATTCACACCACCCTTGAGAACATATCTATCGTCCGGGACCCGTGACCCCAACGTACGTGGGACCAAGTGTGTGGGTGCGAGAGTTTGCGCATCACACATGCATGAATTTTCTCTCATGATTAATTGGGATCGCTTCTACAAACAAACGGCTTTGATATCCCCTTTTGGTGCCAAAGTAGAGGCGCAAGCAATGATCATGCCGCTTGGCACTCACCATCTTACTTGTTCCGGTATGCAAAGCAAAAGGTGAACGTAAGATTGCAACCTATCCGTCTTATCCTTCGGAGTTGATGTGCAAGAATGTGACGATGCGCGGGATTTTGAGTGTCTATCTTTTTTCGCTTCAAATGCATATTTGATCAATTTTCTTTTTGTCTTTGCACGCTTCGTGCTCATCATTAGCCTGTGTGGGGATGTGGTACGATCCGCGAGGATGTGCGAGGATGAAGGACCTGGATCATCCGCATGATCAACCTTGATCAACATAGCAATGCTTTCATCTCCACACACAACGAACAATCGCCGACAAACCAAACCCACTACCATATGATGAATGGCATATGGGAGTGCATTTATGCACCACAACTCGTGTGTTTTGGTGTGTGTTCGTGCGTAGACCAAAGCATTCCATGACCACAATTGCCAGGGTGTGCAAGGATGTCATGTGGGCACGTTGGTGGTGAAAGGCATCTGGAAAAGCACAAGCAAGGCTTGGAGGCTTGCCCGTGTACCACATGTCGAAAAGAGTTTTCACGGCACATACACTTCGGTTGCCGTACTATGACGTTAGCCTGTCATTCAACCTAAAAACGTGCTACGTTCTCCAGATTATGCCATATTGACACTATTGAGCCCGTGCATGTTGTGCTTTGCACAGTGTACACATCGTCGGACATGGCGGGGAACTCAACTCTTGTCTTTTTCACGCCTCCTACCCGTGTACATGATTGATGGTGGCGTTGCTCTTTTGGCTCTTCGAAACCAACACATGCCGCATCTTCGCTCCCCATTGTGTCTTTGTCGACAATGTTTCTCCTTGTTTCACTCCATCCTCCCTGCCCTAAGTTTGTTACACCATTTTCGTCCCCGGGATCCTTTGTCATTTGTGAGTGTTTGCGGGCGGTGATTTTGGGAGAACTGGGTGGGTTTATCCGCGATCGGTGATGGTGGTTGCGTCGCGCAAGCAAGCTTCACATTCCTGTGCTTCCCAGTTTTATGTCCATGCCCATCCACTTGAGCCCCGGACGCAAATGAGTCCTTGCCGCTCCCCACTACCTCATGTGCTCAAGGGATGCACCGTTGCAGTTGCAATTGGCGTCATCCTTGTGGTTGCGGAACTGCGTGTGCTTGCGGATGCGGCCCCTATCCGGCACCAGCTTGTGCGTCCTATCCGATCCCACGCCACTCGTGAATGGCGGTTGTCGTCGATGACCCCTCGAAGCCAAGTGGGGCCACGGATTAGCTCCCAAGACGCCGCCCATGCCATGCTTAACCTTATCGTGCCTACCTCCACTGCAATCCCCGTGGCGCGTTGCACCGGAGCCGGCTTAGAGCCCTTCAACGCGCTTAGGCTAACGAGCTTAGTGGCCCTTGCAGGAGCTATGCTGTGCTTCTGCCGATGGCTGCAACAACAAATGCGGCGCCATGAGGTGGCCGCGGCATTCTTGCATGTTGGCCCACGATGGGTAAGATTCTACCCGGCGGGAGGGCGCGTGCTCCTTGATGCCGCTTTTCTCGCAAGCCACAACACTAACGCCCAGCATCTTGGATGCACGCGAAGAGTTGTTACGTTGCCAACGCATTCCGACTACATGGCCATGGCGTCCACCGTCGGTTTCGGATGGCCGTGGGAAGGTGCCCTCAAAGCTTGTCCATGCCACCCCCCGTGGTTGCCGGCAGGGGCCCCCCTGTCCCCAATGGTTGTCACGCAGGACGACACAGACGACGGCCTCCCGGCGTCGCACCCCGACCACCCCTACCAACGGCTGATAGCGGAGGTGCATGACCCCTACGGCTGCATCGGCGTGTGGCCCTCCGCCTTCGTGGCCAGTGAGCGGCTGGCCACCGTAGCGCGACGAATGCCGGACCTGCGGGTGCTGGAGATCGGCGCCGGGGCCGGCCTTCCGAGCCTGGCCGCCCTGCGCCTTGGGGCTGTGCACGTGACTGCCACGGACCTGGAAGGGCTTCCGCTGCAATTCCTGCGTGCGGCTGCGGGGGGCAGCGAGGGTGGTGCAAGGTGTGGCTGACTAGGGGCCGTCGAGGGCAGTCAGGGGCTCAACTAAGACAGGGGGTTCAGGCGCGGTGGGCCAGTGATGCGTGGCCACGAGAGACGGCTCAAGGCGTGACGGGGGGAAGGGGGGTCCGCAGTGGTTGTCCCGTGATACGCCTTCCATTACGCTGTGTTGGGGTGCGATATGACGGGGCCGGCGTGGACCCCCGGTGCATCCGGAGGGCGGGATGGACGTGCAGCCCCTCAAAGGGGCCCATGCTGGGCGCCCATGGGGCCACTCCGCCCCCGGGAGACTGGGCCCCCCACTCCCGTCGTCCGCGGGATGCTGCTGCAGATCGTGTGGAGTGGGCGTCCCCCGCACGGCGACATGTCGGTTGGATTTTTTTGGCGGTTTCCCGCGGTTAACACATACATACGCCCACACACACAGTTCCAGTTCCAATGCCCCGCCAAAATACAAGCAATGACTATGCCCAACAATGAACAAAGCATCCGAAAGTATGCCAGAAGGCGAGCCGGCCTGGTCCAAACCATGGAGGAGGTGGCGGTGCGTGGCACACCGGGCACCCCACCAAGGCCGTCCCCTTGCCCCCCCCATCATCATCCACATACACATGATGATGCTGATGATGAGCAGGAGAACCATCAACGCAGACCGGGCTGCACCCGCGAAGGTGCCCAGACAAGGAGCAAGAGGATGCGGGGCATGTGCTACGCATGCCCCGAGAAGCACCCCACATCCCACAACCCTCACACAGGGGTCCCCTCGGTCTTCAGCTCAATAGCCCCCCTCCCCGCCCCCCAACTGAAGTGAGCCGCTATGCCTCACCACAAGGATAGCCACAGGCAGGGGGAGAGCCCTGGGGATCAATACAGAAAAAGGCAGCAGGTGATGTAGAACGGACAAATGGGTAGTGGGCAAACCTTACTCCGGCAGAAATGAGGACTCCGTGGATTTTGTAGCAAGCCTCCAGTGCCTGTGCCTTTTTGTGCCTATCAGCCTGAAGCCCCCCTGACGACGTAGTCAGTGCACAGCGGGGGCTGCCGGGGGGTATTGCGGGCTAGCAGAACGGCCGCTGCACCGGTTGCGGGCCAGCTTCACTGTTGGCGGGAGGATCTGCGGGATCACACAAAGTGGGTAGTTCAAACATTGAGCAACGGTGATAAAGAGCTGGACGAACGCGAGTCTACCCCAGAGCTCTGACGATTCCCTCCTGTGCACAGAAACGCACGCAGAACGGTCCCTTCACCGTACGGCTTTCGGTGGTGTTGAAGGCTCTGCACGGTGGTCTGGACGGGCCACAGGTGTCAACGGATGCCATTCCCGTGCACGGGCGTCATGCGGTGGTCCGGGCCCAGGGCACAAAGGGTCCCCCCGTGACCCCAATGCAGGAGGGGAGGTCTCCCAAAAAGAGGGCGTGTCGCTGCCCGCCCCCCCCGACGCATGTCTGATCAGATTGGAGACCCGAGAGTTGGACATACTGCACCCGCCCGCGGACATTGCCCAGCGGCAGTACGATGTGGTGGTGGCCGCCGATTGCCTGTACCACGCGGAGGTGGCCGCGTCCCTCGGGGAACTGGTGGCCCAGTTCTATCTCCGGGGCGCACACCTGATCATCGTGGACCCGGGCCGACAGGGCCGGCCGCACTTCCTGGCCGCCTTCGACCGGGCGGTGGCGGCCGGTGCTGCGGCGACCGCGCCGGAGTGGGCCGGGGCGTACTTTGAGGACCAGACCCTGCCCGACTGGGCCCTCCCCGTCGTCAGTAGAGACCCGTTCGATGGCAGTCTGCAGACAGTGCTCGGGGTCCTGAGGGTACCTTAGCCTGCGGCCCAGAAGATTCAGATAGGGCTGATGGGGAGGAACGCAGTGGAGTGTGTCAAGTGGTTCCACAACGGCTTCGGGGTGCTCATCGGTTCGGGAATCCTGGTGTTCAGTGAAGCGTCGGTGGATGAGGCTGCGCTCGTGCCTGGCCCCACAGTCATGGGTCAGCAGGTGGACTAGCAGCTAACGTGCATGCGTGGTCTAGTGCAAGGTGCGAATGTGTTGTCTGGTCAACAGGCCATTCTAGGCGATGTAGTTTCCAAGATAGTCCGCTATTAGAATGGTGTGTAGCTCAGTGGTAGAGCGCCCGCTTAGCATGAAGAGTGTTCTCCGGATGGATCAGTGGCGTCCCCAACAACAACAACAACAACAACAACAACAACAACAACAACAACAACAACAACAACAACAACAACAACAGCAACAACAACAACAACAACAGCAACACCACCACCACCACCACCACCACCACCACCACCACCACCGCCACCAACACCAACGACAACAATAACAACAACAAAAACAACAACACCAACACCAACACCAACAACAACAACAACAACAACAACACCAACAACAACAACAACAACAACAACAACAACACCAACACCAACACCAACAACAACACCAACACCAACACCAACACCAACACCAACACCAACAACAACAACAACAACAACAACAACAACAACAACAACAACAACAACAACAACAACACCAACAACAACAACAACAACAACAACAACACCAACAACAACAACAACAACATCTTTCGGATTCCTGTTCCAACGACTCTGATAATGTGCCACTGCCTCTTGTTTCCACTATACGCTTCCTCTTTTTTGTGCAACAATGCATTGATGAGCGTGTGTATGCTCTGGGAACCGTTCCTGTTTTTTTTTCGGCGCCACCCCTGCTGTATCCCCCTTAAGTACAGGGGTTGTCGACATGCCTCAGGTGCATATTGTGTCGGGTCGCCTCGGGCCGATCGCCTGCAACACGCCCCGCCATGCTGCGGCCAGTTTATCAGACCCCTCGAATGGCAGGTTCGATCGCTCAATGGCTCCATCATTCAATCGTTCAACCCGACCATGCATACTCGTCGCCGTTTGTGATCGGGATCCCAACTCTCCATTGTGGGTGCCTCGTTGTCGATGGAAGAGGGGTGCCATGCCGTTGTTCATCGCTTTCTACTGCCCCTGTGTGGGAACCCGAAAAAATTCTGTGTCCAGGTAATTTGGGGACCGGGAGATGAAGTCACCCAGTCATCGACCCTATGACTGGCCTGGCTGATTGTAGGACGACGATTCGAGGGGCTTTCGAGGGGCTTTTGCACCGGTCGGTGGTACTTTCTCGGCCGAACGTGATGGCCGTGATGGTGTATCACCACTGCCGTTATTGACCGGTTGTGGTTGGGATTACCAATCGAAATCTGAGTCCTCCGATACAGGGAGGAGGCATGGGACGGAATCAGAATCATTGAGCCCACGTTTTATGTGTCTTCCGAATCATAACACCAAGTTCAGAATCGGTGTGCCTGATGCATAGCGGTGGCGTAAATGTGTGAATATTGCAGTCTGCATGTGCACATAACTCTGCCCTCTCTGCACTCTGCCCCCATTTGCATAGGCTATGAAAGGTGTGTTACGTTGAGTTTCCTCTCTGTCTTCTTTGAGGGATAGACCCGAGACTGTTGTCTCCAGGGGTAGGGTATCAAGTGGGAACATTATTGGTAGCCAGTCCCACCCACCCAATTTTACCTTTGTGAGGTCAATTCATGGGACACTGGGGTGTGGCATTCTGTTGCACGGCCGGGGTCTAGGGTTGGTGTGGATGGACCATTCAACACACGATGGTCGTGTGGGCAATACCATGGTTGAGGGTCTTGTGGCATTGGCACACTTGCTGTCCAATGCCTATGGCATTGGCACACTTGCTGTCCAATGCCTACATGGGTAACGCGTTGGCAGCCATTTCCACCGTGGTCATTCTTGCTGGTCTTGGATATTGGTCTATACATTGGCAAGGAAAGAATTGGAATACTTCTTCCAACGCAGCAACAATCAAAAATGAAACACGCATCATTTAACCATAACATGCACTACAGTTTTGCAAAATACTTCAGTTCACATCGTGGGTGCTAGTTGCCAGATGGCTCATTCAGGTCGCAAATTCCAACTGCAGCCCAAAATTAGTTGCACTTATTCCTTTCGGGTCCAGATGGCAAACTCCGGTCGGAAATTCCTGCTGCACCTAAAGATCTGTGACCAAAAAATATATTGAAACATATCAGTTTTTGCGCCATGGAAAATAAAGGTGACAAATCCCTCCGTGGATGATATGGATACCAGTTGTGCAACTTGTTGTGGGACATGGTTACACATTTCGTTGTTGTGTGGGCATTTCCTCTCAGTATGTGTTGTTGAAAGTGTGCTGCATTTGTGCAACATGAAACACACAGAACCAGGGGGAAAATTCAAAGTTACCATTGGGATAGGCCAGCAGGAAAGAGAGTTGGTTGTCCAGTAACAGCCACGAAAATAACAAAAACAAGCAAAATTTTTTTGCAAGCTTATTTTCATTCACAGCTTTTAGAATTGTCATGCCACGAACAGTGCAATTTTTTTTGGTTTTGCCTTGTTTTGGTGATTTCTCAAGATTTGGTATACACAATTTGTGCAAAATGCCAAGGAGTAGAGGCCTATGCCTTCGCACATTGATTGGCGGGGGCGCAATCTACCTCAGGATCGTCAGAGTTTCCGTGGCAACAAAAGGTCTGCACGCAATCTAGCATTAGCAAAAAGTGTACCAAATGCGAATCTCAAGCTATGAAGTGTTTGACAGTGTATTGCTTGGAGAAGCATAATATGCCAGAGCACTGCAATTCCTCTCACACACAGGGAAGCAGGCCATTTCACAGATGGCAGACATAGCTGGCCAAAAAACTATCCATGTTAGAAAGCAATTGGGGTGCTGAATTGCAGACCTTTTTTTACACGTATCACAATTTGGTGTCCCGCTCAGACGTTCCCATCAACCTACACTCCGCTATATACAATCACTGGATATATCAGTGAACGGCTTGTGTCAATGGCGGTGCTATCGATCTGTAACATCAGGGTGGCCGGACACAATACAGAAAATTCCCTCTGTTGCCGCATCATATACCAAGGTGGCGAACATACAATAGCATCAGGTTGGCTGTGGTCTTTTGACAGTATTGCTGCTGTGCTGCTGCTGCATGCCGTCTAACCTCAACATTCGCTGAGCCTAAAGGCCTCCCTTCTGCCCATACTGGTGCAAAGGGGTCCAAGAGAGGGGAAAATCCTGACTGGTTGGGACGCCTACCCCCTGCCTCCAGTGGTCTCCACCCCCTGTGACCAGCCACTGCTGTCCCTGCCTCCCCCCCCCAAAGTCCCGAGTCTGCAGGCAGTTGGGCCCATGGCGTCGTCCGCTGGGGGCCAACGCACGGGCGTTGCCCGTGCCCGCAGGTCAGAGGTCAGTTGTTGTTTTTGGCGCCATGCCTCCCCAAGACCCGCCGGGAGGGGGCGCCTGGGCTTCGTCAGTGGGGGCACACCCCAACGCAGTCCTCCGCAAAGGGCAGTCCGTGTGCACAGGCCGGACTGCAGCCGGACTCGGGGCTCTATCGTTTTCCACGGGCACAACGTGTCGGGAGGCCCTGTCTGTTGATCAGGTAAAGTAGTGGGTACACCCATCGTCCGGTGTGCCCTGTTCGCTGGAGCAGAAGGTGGCGGCCGGCAGACACCCGCGCGACACGGTGACAACGGAAGTGCCCGGAGTCCCAAGGCCCGCCGGCACTGAGACAAGGAGACACCCCTGCAAAGACGCAGTGCTGAGAGGACGGCACTGTTTCTCACACTTTACCGCGACCGAACAGGCCACCGAGGGGGAGTGTTAGCGCGCCGGGCATCTTTTTTTTGACCAGTCCCCACCCGTGCCTGTTTTTGGCCCCCCTCACCACACAATCTGCCCCCGAGAAGGCAGGGGTGGTGTAGCCACTTCTGATTTGGCCCCCCCTCTATTGGGGACCCCCAAGAAGGCAGGGGTGATGCAGCCATTCCGCCCACTCGTGCTTTGCACGGAAGGTTTGCGGCCCCGTGCGATCTACTTGGGGGACTTCCCCAAGGTGGGGATAGACTTGGGGCTAGAGCCAGGATACTCAATACAAAGGTGGCGCGCCGGGCACGCGCCGGGCAAACATCCCCCCCGAGACCCACCGAGCACAACGCTGTGTGTGGTCTCCGTGTCTCTGGCTGAGCCCGGGACTCTGGACATTGTCCCTTGTCCCTTGCCTCACCCGGTGGAGACCCAGGTCTTCGGTCAGAGGGCAGGGGGGGCGTGTGGCGCCCCGTCGCGTGCGCTGCCTCGCCTGTGTTGATCCAGCACCGGACGATGCCACAGCCCCTTCAGTTGGGGAAGAAGCTCGGGTCGGGGACCTTCGGCGATGTCTTCGCGGCGACGGACGCCGCCGGCAGGCCCTTCGCCGTGAAGCGCATCCGATGCAGCTCCGTGGCGGACGCAAGCGACGCGCTGCAGGAGTCGTTCCTGATGCAGAAGTTCCAGCACCCGAACATCGTGGAGTACCGGCACGTGTACATGTACGAGGACGACGGGGACGTCTTCGTGTGCCTGAGCATGGACATGTTTGAAGAAGGTGTGCAATGCCCCCCCCCCCCCCCCGCCAGGGATGCATTAGAAGGGAAGGGACCTCAGAGGCGGCGTCAGAAGCGGTTAGGCAGGCGGTTGGAGGAGGTTGCCGAAGCGGTTGGGGGCGGTTAATTTCGGTTACAAATGCCGTTGAGGCTGGCACTTGGCATCAGGGGAACAGTGGCTGGGCATAGGCTGGGCGCCCTGGAGGGGGGGAGGGGGGTACCTCCCCCCCTTCCAGGGATGGATCTAATTTGTGCGCCACTCAGGGGGTGGGGGTGGGGGGGTGGGGGGGGGGGTAGTGAATTGTGACATGTCACAAAAAATACAATAGGCCATAGTGGGAAAACCAGCTTTTCTGAAAATATTGTGACACCCAAAAGGCTCTGTGGTACTTCCTGAGGGCAGTGGTATTTTCTGAGGGCATGTGGGCAGGTTGCTGAATAGTCATGTCTGTGCTTCTCACCCACGGGGGCCGCTACTGGTCAGGACCCGACCCCAAAGGGGGGGGGGGGGGGACCCCCCCCCCCTCTACGGACCCCAAAATTGTCGCACGGAACAAGGTGCTTTGTCGGCGCCGGAGGCGCCGGAGATTTTGTTTTAGGCATACGGCGGGGGGAATTTTTCTTGTTCCACCCTATGTGTCTATACTCAAAATACTCAGAATTTTGTGGAGAATTCAAAAATGGCTGAAAAGCACAAAAAAGGTTATGTAGCCACCTTGCCTGTGCATTTTGTCCCCTTTGCTGGGGACCCCGGGAATGTAGGGTTGAGGTAGGACTCCGACGCTTCTTGACTCAATCCATTTCAGCAAACCCACACGGGGCACCTGGACCCCTAACCAGGGACCAGCGCCGGATAGGGCAAGACGGGGCGCTATATAAATGCCGTTTGTTGCCCACCTAAACACCATGCTGCTGCGGCCAAACTAGCTTGTGGGATTTGTTCGTTAATCTGTTCGCCACCGAAGGCGAAGCCTGCTGCGCCGCCGGCTCTGCCCACTGTTCTCCCTGCTCTTCTCTCTGGGCCAAACCAAGGTAGTAGTAGCAGTAGCAGTAGTAGTAGCAGCAGCTCGTCCACCAATGCCTCCTCCGGTACGAGTGCATCCTCCAGCAGTAGTGCCCCGTCAGGCACTAGTGACTATGTGCCATCGGAATCCATGTCTGATGGGCCGGCAGCCTGCCGGGTCACAAGAGCACAAGCAGCCCGGCCAAAGAAGCGTGCTCGCCCCAAGAGTACCGGCAAGAGGGCACGCGACGAGTGGGAGGATGATTCCGAAGCTTGAGGTCCCTCCTCTCCCTTCGCTTCTCTCTCTCTCTCTCTCTCTCTATATGTCTGTGGCTCCCTTCGCTTCTCTACATGTATGTCTGTGGTTTGTGACAAGGGGAAGGAAAGGCCTTTGGGCGAACTCAAGGCAACATTCAATACTACTCTGAAAGTGCTGCAGTGCAGCAAAACAATGACCATTCACAGTGCATCTTGTTAGCTTTGTGTGTTTGCGCGCTTGGACGGGGCCTGCCGGAAAAGGTGCTGGGTTTGGGTCAACCAAGGGGGGGGGGTCCCCCCCCCCCTTCGGAGGGGGGTGGGGGTCCCCCCCCCCCCCCCTACAGCCCCCCAAACTGTCGAACACCCCTCGGGGTCACACATTGGCTGGCGGCGGCCCCCGTGTTCTGACCTTGCTTCTGACCTTGCTGTTTTCTGTGACATTCTGATTGCATGCGCAGCATAGAGATGAGACGCGGTGTCAACTGACACTGTGTTCTCTGTAGGCTCCGAAGACTGACGATTCATCTGCTGCATCCTTCCGACAGCCTTTGTCACAGTTCTGTCATGGGTCGCAAGAAAGTGGAATGTCAGTGTGATCCGCCGTGTGTTTCTGCCGCGGCATGTCGACAAAAAAGGAGCCGTGCAGCCCGTCGCGCCGCAGCAATTGCTCTGGCTGTGGGCGCTGTGGGTGCAGCTCTGGTGGGTGCTGGTGCTGTTGTTGCGGCTGCAGCTGCTCTGGCCGCCGGGTCCAGACTGCAGACGCCTGTCAAGCGGCCTGCACCACCGACACAAATGGCACCGCCTCGGAAAGCAACAAAACAGAGGAGCATTTCAACCCTGAACCGAATCGTGACAGCCCTGTGCAACCGAATGAGCTGGCCCATGGTTCGGTTGCATTTAATTGGGGCTGAGGATGTAGATCCTGATGGGTACCCATACGAGTTAGTGGCTCAGTCATGGGGTACCACAGCGCATCGGCGGCGGCGCTCTTCTCAAAATGTGGGGAAGCCTCGAAAGGACAAAGGAAAAGGAACGCGTTCTGCCAGAAACTGCAGAGTATGTTGATAACCTGGGACAGGTTTCAGATTCAGGCAGCTCCCTGTCCTCTTTTGGAAGCATCTCCACAGATGCCTCCAGCTCAAGCGCCCTCACTGTCAGTGACGAGGAAAGTGGTACTGACAGTGACAGTGACAGTGAATAAGAACCCTGCTGCACAGTGACAGTGAATAAGAACCCTGGTGGACTACCAAGAAACGAAAAAAAAACTGTTTGTTGGCGTATGCAATGGTTTGCATTGAATGCCTCTCTGGAAGGGTTGTCCTGCTTGCCTCCTGGTACCCTGCGTGGCTCAATCTGTGACCGGGTTTTTTTGTGACGCGTATCGTGACGCCTCGTCACAACAGGGGGGGGGGAGGGAGGGACACCCACTCCCCCAATTAGATCCATCCCTGCCCCCTTCCCCCCCCCCCCTGCCCAGGATTGTGCTGGTTGGTTGAAAACCTGACGCCATGGCCCCCCTCCCCCACGGCGTCTCCCGCTCACCTGCGGAACGGTGTAGTCCATGGGGGCTGCCCCAGTCCACTCGGCCGTGGACCCGGACAGTGCAGGATTCCGGACCCGTGCTGCGCAGGGACGGCCGCACAGGCCTGCAACCCCCCGCCGTGTGTGAGGCTCTGTCCCAACCCCCCCCCACCCCCACCCCCACCCCCTGTCAGCGTGCCCAACATGTTGGACGGGGGGCGGGAGGCAGGTCGAGCCTACCTTATTCCCACTGGGCCCCAGCAGCAGGGCCCCAGTACTATGTTTGCTTCGTGGTCGTGGAGATTGTAATAGGGTCACGGCCACTTCCTCAGGGGATGCAGCACGTCTACTTGGTGGGGTAGCCGATAGGCACTGCCCCCTCAATGTGCCAGCGCCTCCTGCCCCGAGCATGGCTTTTGGGTGGGGGGGCGGAGGGGGAGGCGATGGAGGGCCCGGGGTCTAGGGGCGCTCTCCACCCCAAGGCATGCCCTCAGACCCTCCCCCCCGCCCCACCCCCCCCGCCAAAACCGTCACCCATCGCTCGCAGGGCATTCAGGTGCCCACACCATCCCCCCCCCCCCCACAGCCCCACACCCAATCCGCACCACCCCGAAGGCGCGGGGCCTCCCGCTGCCGCCGTCCCGTGTTCGGTCCGTGACTGCCTCGTGAGGGCGCAGCCCCATGTGACTGCCACGGCTCTGCCCGGCCCCTTTTTTTTGGGTGGGGGTGGGTGCATGTGCCGGGGGGTCTCCCCGGGCTGAAGATCTCCTTGGGCCTTTGGTGGCCCAGTTTGGCCGGGGCCGCGCGTGACCGCATTGTGTTGTGGCTGTGGGTGGGTGACTGCATGACCTGGTTTCAGACTCAGCTCATCCTCAGCACGTGTCAGGTCCGCTACCACAGTCATTTGTGGGATCATCGTAGCAGCTCTGAGCCTTGATTCCGAGACGTTGTCTCGAGTACCATGTGATGAGCCGGGTATGCCAGCCCCAAAACAAAAAATTGTGTTGTGGTTGTGGGCGGATGGCGGTGTCGTCGCCGTGCATGGCATCCTCCCACGCGCCTGTGGCAAACAGGGCCGGCAGAGGGTGAGGGCTTGGACGCCCTGCGGTTGGCTCCACAACCCCCAGAAGCACGACAACACCCGACAAGAGGGCCAAAGCATGGTACACGCAGACGTGTGTAAACAATGTGGCACCAACAATTCCCGAACATCCCATCGTTATCCACCTGGCCGCCGTGGCGGTGAGTGTCGGTGAGCTCAAAAATCCCCATTTTTTCGTTGGTGAGTGCGGTGAGGTGATTTTTATAAAGGGAACTGTGGATGGGGAAAATGGGACTGTGAAAACCAGGTATTCTGCCCCATTTTTTCCCCTCTCAATTCCCCCCATTTTCCCCCTTTTGTCTCCAATTTCCCCCCATTTGTCTCCCACTCTGGAAATTGTTCCTACATCTTTTCTCTTCACTTGTTCATGATTCCCCATTTTCCCCCATTTCCCCCCATTCCGCCCCATTTCCCTCCATTTTCCTCCATTTTCCCCCATTTCCTCCATTTTCCCCACTTCCCCCATTTTTCCAGGCTCCAAAACCTGGTTCGGTGAGTTGGTGAGCTCAGTGGCGGTGAGTGCGGGTGCTTGGCCATAGGCTGCCGTTTTGGTGGGAGGGAGAGCCCCCTCTGACTCCCGTGAGGGCAGCTCTGCCCCCCCGGCCCGTGCTGCACCGCTGCAGGGGATCTCTCTCAGTACCTGCGGGCGTTCAGCCACCTCAACCCGATGCCCGCGGCACAGCTCTTGGGGCTGGCGGCGGACGTGGCCGATGCTCTGGCCTTCCTGCACTCCAAACATGTGATGCACCGCGACCTGAAGCCCAGCAACGTCCTGATCCGACAGCAGGGCCACCGGGCGTGCCTCTGCGACTTCGGCATCGCCCGGTACATGGAGAAGGAGGACCGCTCCACCATCACAGGTCCGCAACGCAGAAGGGGCGGGCCTGCGGGAGGGGGCGGAGGCGCAGTCCCCCCCCCCCTGGATCCATTCCTAAACCTTCCCCCACGGTGATGGTCTGACACTCCTCCCTTGACCAAGGAGTGCCAGCGCAAGCAGGGTGAACAGGGCAAGGATAAGAGCCCGCGGGCGCCCAACCCGTGCTCAGGTGTTGACAAGATACAGGCCAATATACGTGGAAAGCATTTGTATGGTACCCTGCCCCCCCCCTTTGCAACCCGTCACTTGGCCCAAAAAGCATAGAAAATACTGGGCGCCAAAGAAAATCACCTCGAAGAGAGGTTGTTAGATCAAGCGCAGGCGCGAGCGGCGTATACCCCCCTTTTTTGGGGTCATTCGCGCAGCATACCCCAAGGCATGATATTGGATGTCCAACCCCTTGTAAAATCATTATTTTGCCCAATAAGACCATCCCCCAATGGATTTTTTGATTCTGAGGCCTCTACCCCCTAAAACTGGATATCACTTTTTTGGGGGGGGGGTGGGGGGGGGGGGTCAAAAGTTTTTGCCCAACAGGCTTCAAGCAGTGGGGAAGCTCAATGATGTAGCACCGCCGCTGGTCCAATGGTAAGGCAGCCGACGCAGACTTTATAGTCGGTGGTTCGGATCCTGGCCTGCTGACTTTTGCAGCGGCGCCGCCGTTCCACGTAATCACCGCACCAGGGTTGGAACCGCCGACCTAAAAGCTTGCGGTTGCATGCATTACCACTCGGCCACCACCGATGCTTGAATCAGAATGGTCCCGACTGCTACATAAAGTGTCTGCTACTAACAAAAAACCCAAAGTGTGTGTTTCTGTCTGACGGACTGCTGGCCTGTCTAACTGACTGATTGGCTGACTGTCAACCTCTCTTCGAGGTGCACTGCCGAAGGCAATAGATTTTTACAGGGCGCCAAAGGTGCCGAAGCTGATTTACACTGTGATACTATGGTACAGATTTGTAGTGCAATCCCCCCCCCCTCCCGGGGGGGGGGGGGCGTCTTTTCATGACTTTCACGACACGTAGTCCCAACGCTCCCCACAGCCCCTGGCCCCAGCCTACCTGACCCCAACAACTCCAACCCACTGGCCGATTCAGAGGGCGAAGATCATGCCACCAACCCCAATGGCTGCCAAACAGCATGTGCTTCTGGTGAAAGCTCAAATCACCTCGCAGAGGTTGTTAGATCAAAGCCAGGCAGGCGTATATATGGGGAAAACGCCACATACCCCCCCATTTTGGCCTTTTTGGGCCTATTCGCGTACCCTACCCCAAGGGGTTGAATTGTTGGTTTAACCCCTTGTAAAATCATTATTTTGTCCAATAAACGCATCCCCCAATGAGTTTTTGGTCCGGACCCCCCCAGACCCCCCCCACTTGAAACCCACTTTTTTGAGGTTTTGAGGGAGGGGGGGGGGTGGGGGTGGGGGGGGGGGTCAAAAAATGACCCCCCCATTTTTTGGGTCGAAAATCATGAATCTTTTGGTTTTTTTTTATTTTGAGCCGAAAAAGTGTTTCCGGGTCCGACTCCATAGGGTTTGTATGGGGCGGAGTGGGACGAGCGCTTATGCAGTTTATGCACTTTTTAGCCATTTTTGCTATGTTGGCGGTTTGGGCGACCTCGGTGACCCCGTGGTATCCACTTTGAGGGGTGTGAGTGGGGATGTTGTGACAGTATCTGCCTCCTAGTATACGGAAGGACGTTTTTTGCAGTCTCTAGCCATGCTTAGGGCCGTTCACAACCCGTGCCAAAAACGCAAAATGGCTCTTTCCACCAATAATGGCTTAGTGAATGGGCTGGTACACAACCTGCTTGTGGTGTTTTTCACCCTGGGCAGCTCAAAAACCGAAGTTTCCGAAACTTACTTTTTTGACATCGTGATCACCTAAAATGACCATCCAAGGTATGTAAAGCATGTTTTAGGCCGTATTTACGTGTTTTTCACCCGATTTGGGTATTAGGTCCGGGGGGGGGGGGGGTCTTCCAAGGGATTGGTACACAACCTGCTTATGCAGTTTTTCAACCTGGGAAGCTCAAAAATCGAAGTTTTCGAAACTTGTTTTTTTGATGTTGTGACCACTTAAAATGACCATCCAAGGTATGTAAAGCATGTTTTAGGCCGTATTTACTTGTTTTTCACCCAATTTGGGTATAAGGTGGGGGGGGGGGGGGGCTCCCAAGGGATTGGTACACAACCTGCTTATGCACTTTTTTACCCTGGGCAGCTCAAAATCGAAGTTTTCGAAACTTGTTTTTTTGATACCGTGATCACCTAAAATGATCATCCAAGGTATGTAAAGCATGTTTTAGGCTGTATTTACGTGTTTTTCACCCGATCTGGGTATTAGGTCCAAGGGGGGGGGGGTCCCTCCCAAGGCATTGGTACACAACCTGCTTATGCAGTTTTTCACCCTATGCTGCTCAAAAATCGAAGTTTTCGAAACTTGTTTTTTTGATATTGTGACCACCCAAAATGACCATCCAAGCTATGTAAAGCATGTTTTAGGCCGTATTTACATGTTTTTCACCCTATTTGGGTATCAGGTCGGGGGGGGGGGGGGGGGGCTCCCAAGGGACGGGTGCACAACCTGCCTATGCACTTTTTCACCCCGGACAGCTCAAAAATGGAAGTTTTTGAAACTTGTTTTTGTGATATTGTGATCACCTAAAATGACCATCCAAGGTATGTAAAGCATGTTTTAGGCCGCATTTACGTGTTTTTCACCCTATTTGGGTATTAGGTCCAGGGGGGGGGGGTCTCCCAAGGGATTGGTACACAACCTGCTTATGCAGTTTGTCACCGTGGGCAGCTCAAAAATCGAAGTTTTCCAAACTTGTTTTTCTGATATTGTGACCACCTTAAATGATCATCCAAGGTATGTAAAGCATGTTTTAGGCCGTATGTACATCTTTTTCACCCTATTTGGGTATTAGGTCCCGGGGGTGGGGGGGGGTCTCCCAAGGGATTGGTACACAACTTGCTAGTGCAGTTTTTCTCCCTGGGCAGCTCAAAAATCGAAGTTTTCGAAACTTGTTTTTTTGATACCGTGATCACCTAAAATGATCATCCAAGGTATGTAAAGCATGTTTTAGCCGGTATTTATGTAGTTTCCACCCTATTTTGGGTGTGTGTTGCTCGCGGTAGATTCTCTGCGAGGTGGACTTGCCGAAGGCAATAGAATTTACTGATTGCCTGGGCATTAACTGGCCTGACAAAACGGGGGAGATTGCAAGGGGGGGGGGTTTGCACACGTGATTGTATCATTGTGATGATCTTTGTGGAACTGCCGGACATTGCTGCATATGCATTCCAGGACGTGCATGTGTGGGGCGCTTTGTGACCTGCTTGAGGCCCCCCATGGATACTGATCGCTGATGTCTGACTGACAGCTACTGACTGTGATGGTCTGACTAACTGTAGTCAGACACGATGTTCTGTGTTCTGTTTCAGACACCGTGTGTGTCTTGAGGTTTAGGGGGAGTACCTGCCGTGGCGCGCGCGCGGTGCGTCCGCGGTGCGGGTACTGGGGTTGTTCCGTGGACCCTTTCATCCAGAGCCAATCAGGGGGAATGGCCTCAGAGCCCACCAGGTACCATCTACAACTCCTCTCCCGGTAGACCATCTTCTGGAGAAGTTGTTCAAATACCTGACGCGGTGCGCGCATGGTGCGCGCGCGGTGCGGATACTCCCCCTTAACCGGGTTTGGCATGGAGAATACGGATGCACGTATGCCTTCCTTTGGAGTGCATTGCCTCTGGTTTGCATTGGTCTGTTTTTTCATTTAGGTCTCGCCCCCCCTCGGCCCAGTCCCGGGGGCTGCCTTAGCACAACGAAGCGAGGGGAAGGGAAGGGGTGGCCGGGGGGGTCAGGGTGGGCCGGACCGGGAGGTCGAGGGCACGGGGGGCTAAGAGGCCGATGGGCACCACCGCCTGCGGAGGGAGAGGGCTCAGGGGAACGACAGAGGGACGTGGCGAGGGGGCCTGCAGGCGCCGCTGGCTTCGGACAGCACTGCACGCCGCACGCCCCATGTGTCATGCCCCCCCCTCCCCCACGGCCAAGGCGACGGCATCGGGGGGGGGGGGGGGCGGGCAGCGCTCGTGAACAGAAAGACCACCGTCCCACTCCCGTGTACCACAAATACCATTCCCCCAGCGGCTCGGCACGCGCCATGGCACATGATCTCCTCCTGAAACCCCAAACCACCGCGTACCTGCGGAGGTACCGACCGGCACACTGCCTCAGCCTTGATGCCCCCGCTGACCCGGACAGCGCTCGTGAGCAGTGGCACAGGTATTCCCCTCACCACAGCCCTACCGCAGCAGCAGCCCAGACCCCCATCCACAAGCAGCAGTGCATACACGCCACACCACTGGGCACCGGTCGTACTACGCGGTACCCCCCCCGCCTTCACACGACCCCCCCCCCCCCCGCACACGCACCAGCCCAGAGGGCCCGCCCCACAAAGCACACCCAAAAAAGGTGCGATGATCCGGCAGTACCCCCCGGCACATCTCCTCCCTCTTATCATACCCCCCCCGCCCCTGCGGCCGTCGGGACCGTAACTTTTTGGCGGGTGGGATAGGCTGTGGCTTCAGGAGAAGCCCTCCTCCCCCCCCCGTGGGTGGGTGGGTCAGAGACCCCCAAAAAGTCTGTGTAAATCGGCCTCAAATTTCCGGCCCCTTTAGTAAATTTCGTTTTTCGCCGGAGGAAAAATTTTCCTGATGCGGGTGGGGGGGGGTCGACCGGGGGCTGGCCACCCCCCCCCCCCCCCCCAGGGGGGGGGTCCTTAAGCAAGAGCCTGCTCTGAAGTGTTGGGGACCCCCCAGACAGCAGGGGTTAGGTCGTCAATGTGCCCACTTGTGGGCCACTGCTGGATTTGTCCACTGCTTTGAAGTGTTGGGGACCCCCCAGACGACCCTCCATTTGAAGGGCGGGGCAGGGGGGGGGGGGGGGGGGCACAGCCCCACGCAAGGCCGTACCTCCGGCCAGGGCACGCCTCACGAGTGGCGGTGCGGTGTGTGCCCACAGGTCCTCGCTGCAGTGGTGCCTCTTATTGGGGGGGGGTCCCACTCCATCGCACCGGAGGCTCTGGCGTGGGGGGTAGCCCCCCCCCCCTCCCTCTTGGCCCTGAGCACAGCCCCCCCCCCCCTTTGACCTCCTGCACAGCACCGTCCCGCACCGAGGCCCTCTACAAGGGGCCCACGTACTCCACAAGGTCCGGAGCTGCACCCTGCGCGCCGGGAGGTGCCTGCCACGGGGGTAGCAACAGGGCCGTGACCAGCCAACCGCGCATGGGACAGTCCACGTCGTACGGAGATGTGAAATCCTCGTACGGGGGGGCAGGCGGGTGGGACAGGAGGGGGTGCGCGACAGGGGCACCCAGGAGCGCCAACAGACAGGGGGAGGAGCAGCACAGACACACAGAACGCGGGAGCCACACCAGGAGGGACAAGGGCGAGCACACCAGACAAGGAGGAGGGGCACAGCAAGGAAGGAGAGGCAACCAGAACAGCGGGAACAGGGAACCAGAATGGAGTGGATGGGAGAGTGTGCGCATGGGAGGCAGCGACAGTAAAGGGGATGGCTTGGCCAGCCAGCCCCGTCGCTACCGGGTGCCAGGGCAACCCCTGCTCAACCGGCATCAGGTGGGGGGTGTCTCCCGCAGCCCAGATGGGCTGTTTGCGCAACAGGAGCGGGAGCCCATCAGGGGCAGACCAGCCGTGAGGGGGAAAAGGACATATGGTGGACGCCTCACGCACACGGAAACACAGCGAGGCAGGTTATGGATGGCCTGTGGACAGAGGCGCATGGACAGCAAAAACAGTCAAACGACCCCGGCAACAACCAGCACATCCTCAATACGCCAATTATTGGGCACCGCTGACGCGCAAACGGCACATCCCGCCACATTCAGCACAGCCCCAACACACCAACTACTGGGCTCCGCGAACGCGGGAACGACACCAGCAGGAGCACCGGCCGCAGCAGCCGACAGAACGCAGCAACCCGACGCAACATGCAAAGGGAAGAACGGGTGACTGTCCAGGGCCCCGTAAAGGAGCAACAACCAGACGGAATGTCACACAGGGGGGGGGGGGGGCTCACTGCGTCGCTCAATCTGCGCAGGAACGCCCGGCTTCATGTCCCCGGAGCAGGCGCGGGGGAAGTACGCGGAGCCCGCGGACCTGTGGGCGTTGGGGGCAGTGCTGTTCGACATGATGGTCCGGGACTACGTCAAGGACCGCCCCATTCTGTACATGGAGTGCCTCATGATGGGTATGCCCCCGTGCCGCCCCGGGGGGCCCCCGCTTGTGGGGGCACTCCGTTCGCTGTGGCCAGTGAGTGCGCCCCCGTCCGCTCGGAGGCTGTGCTCTTCGGTGTGCGTCAGGGCGTAGGAGCCCGCTGTCCGGAGAGTTGTCCAGCGCAATCCCCCCCCCCCCGCGGAGGGTGCATTGGGATGCACCTGGTCAACGGCACGGGCAACAGCCCGTCTCCGGGACGGCCGACCCCCGGAGTAGTCAAACAGGACAAGTCATCCGGGGGCTCCGTTGACACAACCAAAACACGTTCGGGCCCACAGAGGGTCAGAATGAGCAGCGGTGAGAGGCCAACAGGCGCCGCCAAAGGCGACCAAACCAACACTGTGGCCTCGTGCCACCCCCCCCCCCCCCCCGCGGCCTCTGCCAGCTCCCCCCCCCCCCCGTCTGTGTGCCCCTGCCCTCTCTTCCTCTCAGTCGCATGCATCCCCTGCCTCTGCCTGTCGGCCCCCCTGGCGTTACGCCTCATGCCTCACCGTCATCACGGTGCCCTCGCCGTCCACCACAGAAGGCGCCGTCCCCCGTGCCTCACCACCTGCAGTCGCTTCTCGAACAGATCTCTTTGCGTCCCCTCTGCAAGTGTGCCCCTCGCGCTGTGCTGGGGGGGGGGGGCGCGGTGGTGGTTTGGGGGGTGTGTGCGATGGCACGCGAGGCCCTCCCGACGTGCGCTGGGGCCTGAGACCCGCCCGGTGAGTGTGGGCCGGCAGGGGACGCGTGCGCTCGCCTGTACACGCCCGCGTCCATTGGCAGTGCCCGGGGCCCCGGGGCGACGCCCTTCACGTCTGTGCCCGTGCGGTCGTGCCACAGGGGGACAGAGGGATAGCACGGGGGGGGGGGGTTGGCAAGAAGCCATGTTATTGTGTTCTCGTCTGCAGCTGGCGGCGCCCACTGGCAGATCGCCATTCGCTGCCCTTCCCTTCCCTTTCCTTCAGTGAAGGTCCACCAAGCCGCTGTTTTGGTCCGCCGTTTCCGTTCCGGGGGGTAGGAGCAGGCCCCCGGGTCGGGGCATCCTCCCCCTGCCCGACCACGAGGCTGACCACCCTGACTGTCTGGTCCCAAGTCCAAGTGGACTATCGGCAGCCTCCAGACCTTTGCCCGGAGCGCTGATGAGCGCAAGACACCGCCGTCCTGCGTGTGGGCGCGTGCGCATGAAGGGGGGGGCCCCTGTGCAGGGGACCGTCGGGCCCTGCCCCCCCCCCCCCCGGCAGGGGGTGCCATAAGGACGCTCACCCCCCCCCCCTTTTTTTTACTATGGCATCCACTCTCTGATGTTTGGTGGCTACCCACCAACCGCCATCAGTTACCCACCAACCGCCATCGGTTACACACCAACCGCCATCGGTTACCCACCAACCGCCATCGGTTATCCACCGGCCGCCATCGTAGGGCATATTGGACACTCCGATTTTTTTTTTTTCTTCATTATGGCACCCCCTGGCCCCCGGGGGAGGGGCGGGCGGTGTCGTTTCATGACGGGGCACACGGTCAGGCCGTGCCTGGCCCACACGCCCCTGGACCGTCGGCCCTCGCTCATACGGTGCACATGCGTCCTGCCGCTCGCCCCTGGGGCCAAGCCTCGCCGCCACCGAGACTGAGCCCGCGGTTCATTGGCGTGCGCGTGTGTGGGCAGTGTGGGGGAGGGAAGCGCCGGACCTGCCACCAGCGTCTGCCAGGTCAGACATGATCAAAATGGAGCAGGGTCCTAGTGAGCCGCGCTGGACGCAGCGCGTTCCTACTGAGTTCTGGTGGTGCAGGGGGCGGGTATTACTGAGTGGCCTGTGGTACGGGGCCGATTCCTACTGAGAACCGGTTTCCCTGCGAGACGATAGTGGCATGTCTGGGATGGACCTTGTGTGTGGGGGGGCAAGTATGGCCTGGTGCTCCAGGCCAAGTGGGAGGCTTGGGGGGGGCGGGGGGGGGGCTGGAACTGGGCCCCGCAGCACAGAGTCTGCGGGGCCGCCGGTGGGTCACCGATCGCAATCTGCGCGAAACAGCCGTGCCCCCATGGCCCCGGCCCCGGCGCATGCCCCGCGGTGTGGCCGGCGGCCCTCCCCTGCCCCCTCCCCTTCTCCCGCCCCCGGGCCCTGGGGTGGGGCACAGCGGGGGGGCGGCACGGCCCCTCCCCCGCCCCCCGTCTGCGGCCCATGTGCACATCGGATCGGAGTGTGGGCGGACCGTGTGGGGGGGGGGGGGATGGGGGGTCCCAATGGGGCGTCACGGGCCGCACAGGGGAAGTGCAGCGCGGTGCATCGCCGGCCATCGTCCATCGCCGTGCTGCTGAAGGCAGGGGACGTGCCGTGCCCCACCACCTCCGCGGCATCGAACGCCGGGGACAGTCGAGGGTGTGTCTGCGCGGCGCGGCCGAAAGGAAGCGGCCGCCCCCGGGACCCCAGGCCCCCGCCCCCCCCCGGGAGGCGGCGCGCGTGCACACACACACACGCACCCACAGAGACGCACCCCCCCCCCCCCCCTGACCACGACATCTCCGGTTCCCCCGAGGGCGCGCACTGGGGGCATCTGCCGGGCGCACGGTCGGGGGGCCTGGGGCGGGGGGCGGGGGGTAGTGCCGCACCCGTCCTCCCGCTGTCGCGCAGGCGAGGCCTTCCCGGAGTACGTCGCGGAGACCACCCGCAATTCCGGGTCGTGGCCCGAGGGCCTCGTGCAGATGGTCGTCTCTCTGCTGCGGATGGACCCGGCCGCCAGGTAGCCCCTGCGGTCCTCTGCCCAGACCGTCTGTCGAGCGGAGCCCCAAGAGCCTGTGTCGGCCGCGTGGGCCTGTGTGACGGGGCTGACCCTGTCGATGTGCGCGGCGGGCGCACGCCGGGCGCATGGCACCGCACGTCCGCCGCGCGCCGCGTGCGCCTTCCCCCCCCGCGCGCGCACAGCGCAGCGCAGGGCCTCACAGCAGTACAAATGGCGACGCCGCACGTTCAGATTCGTGCCATGTTCCGCCGTGCGACGCAGTGCGTTTCGCGTGCAGAGGCCTCCGCCATGTCCGTCGAACGGATGGAACCGCCGCGTGCTCATGGCCGACGGGGTGGCTGGTGCTGGCCCCGGCTCCGTCCGTTTGGGCGCTGTGCCATTGCCCGGGGGCCGTGCCTCGATGGGGGGAGGGGGGGGGTTGGCAGGGATGCATTGGAAGGGGGGGGGGTACCCCTCCCCCCTCCAGGGCGCCCAGACTTTGCCCAGCCACTGTCTCCCTGACGCCAAGTGCCAGCTTCAACGGCATTTGTAACCGACAGTAACCGCCCCCAATCGCTTTGGCAACCTCCTCCAACCGCCTGCCCTAACCGCCTCTGGGGCCGCCTCTTAGGTCCCTTCGTTTCTAATGCATCCCGGGGGGTGGGGGGGTGCGTGAGGCAGTGGGAGAGGCCGGTGGGGCGCGCGCCGTCGTGGAGGGGGCTCCGCACGCGGGGGATGCCCAGCGCATCCCCTGCGCGGCCGCTGCGGACTGCAGTGCGTTTGTGTGAGGCCCCGAGTGGTCACCGCCGTGGCCCCCTCACGCCCCCAGAGTCCAGGGCACATGCGGTGCGTTGCGGACGGTGTCGCGGTCTCACTGCGTCCGCCCCCGCGGCCGGGGCGCCCCCGCGGATTTGGGGCCCAGAAGACACGCGGCGGGGGGGGGTCAGGGCGACTGGGGGGACGGGGGGGGGGGTGTGGGACAAGGGCTCCACTGGACGTGGTCCATCGTGGGCCGTGGCAGAGGGCACGGCCCCGGCGCAGTGGTATCGGGGGGGGGGGGGGTATCCACCTCCGATCTGCTTTGGGGGTCCGGAGACTGGGGGGTCTGTACCGGTTTTTTGGAAATCTTTTGGAATTTTTTTTTGATTTTTCTTTGGGAGCGTTTTTTTGCAAATCTTTTGAATTTTTTTTGAAAAAAAATTTTTGAAACTTTTTTTATGGGAATTTTTTTTGCAAATCTTTTTGAATGTTTTTGAATTTTTTTTGAAAATTTCTCGGATTTTTTTTAGGAGATTTTTGGGAACGGGCGCCATGCAGCCCTTGGGGGCCCTCCCCATGAGTGTTGGGGATGGGGCCCGGTCTCCGAGCCCCCCCCCCCCCCAGCCCCACGAGGTGCAGGAGCGCCGTTTGACGCCTGGCGCACGCGTGGTACAGCCCCCCCCCCCCCCCCCGACCGGGCCCAGCTGCTCCCGGGGGGCAAGGGGCCGTGCACGGCCCCCACTGCACCCGCCACTGGCCGCACCGGAGGCCCTGGGGGTTGGGGGCGTGGACCGGGCACATGCGGTGCTGTGGGCCGCTGCTCTGGGGGAACGGCGGTGGACGGAGGCTTTGGGCGTGGACACGAGGGGGCAGCGCATCGCCCCTCCGTTCCCCCTGGCCCCCCCCCCTGGCGCCTGCTCCATCCCCCCCCCCCTGGCCCCCATAGAAATGTCCAGGGGTACCCCGCCTCTCCCACTTCTTGCCCCCCCCCCCGTCCACAAGTGGACGATCCCCCCCTCAAACCGTGAACAGGTACGTACCCCCGGCAGTACACATTGGCATAGCCCCCCCCCCCAAATGCATCTGCTCCTGGACCCCCCCCCCCTCCCCCGGGCGTGAGGTGACTCAATGTCTCTTGGGCTGGGTCGGTTGGGCGTCAGCAGAGGGCTGCCTCCTCAAGGCACTGCGGGTTGTAGCGATGACCGTATGCCTGTGTCACGGGGGCGTTCGGTACCTCATGGTCCGTTGCATCCCCCCCCCCCCCAAGAGTGTTGCTGAACAACAACTCACCATCTCCTGCGGGGGTGGGGGGGGCTAACACCCCCCCCCCCTCGGACCCCCGGATTTCCTAGTGGGAAACCATGAAATCACCTCGAAGAGAGGTTGTTAGATCAAGCGCAGGCGCGGGCGTCGTATACCCCAGGGATGGATCTAATTTGTGCGCCACTCAGGGGGTGGGGGTGGGGGGGGGGTAGTGAATTGTGACATGTCACAAAAAATACAATAGGCCATAGTGGGAAAACCAGCTTTTCTGAAAATATTGTGACACCCAAAAGGCTCTGTGGTACTTCCTGAGGGCAGTGGTATTTTCTGAGGGCATGTGGGCAGGTTGCTGAATAGTCATGTCTGTGCTTCTGACCTTGCTTCTGACCTTGCTGTTTCCTGTGACATTCTGATTGCATGCGCAGCATAGAGATGAGACGCGGTGTCAACTGACACTGTGTTCTCTGTAGGCTCCGAAGACTGACGATTCATCTGCTGCATCCTTCCGACAGCCTTTGTCACAGTTCTGTCATGGGTCGCAAGAAAGTGGAATGTCAGTGTGATCCGCCGTGTGTTTCTGCCGCGGCATGTCGACAAAAAAGGAGCCGTGCAGCCCGTCGCGCCGCAGCAATTGCTCTGGCTGTGGGCGCTGTGGGTGCAGCTCTGGTGGGTGCTGGTGCTGTTGTTGCGGCTGCAGCTGCTCTGGCCGCCGGGTCCAGACTGCAGACGCCTGTCAAGCGGCCTGCACCACCGACGCAAATGGCACCTCCTCGGAAAGCAACAAAACAGAGGAGCCTGTTTGAAACACTGCAGCTGGCCCATGGTTCGGTTGCATTTAATTGGGGCTGAGGATGTAGATCCTGATGGGTACCCATACGAGATAGTGGCTCAGTCATGGGGTACCACAGCGCATCGGCGGCGGCGCTCTCAAAATGTGAGGAAGCCTCGAAAGGACAAAGGAAAAGGACAGGCCAGGGAACGCGTTCTGCCAGAAACTGCAGAGTATGTTGATAACCTGGGACAGGTTTCAGATTCAGGCAGCTCCCTGTCCTCTTTTGGAAGCATCTCCACAGATGCCTCCAGCTCAAGCGCCCTCACTGTCAGTGACGAGGAAAGTGGTACTGACAGTGACAGTGACAGTGAATAAGAACCCTGCTGCACAGTGACAGTGAATAAGAACCCTGGTGGACTACCAAGAAACGAAAAAAAAACTGTTTGTTGGCGTATGCAATGGTTTGCATTGAATGCCTCTCTGGAAGGGTTGTCCTGCTTGCCTCCTGGTACCCTGCGTGGCTCAATCTGTGACCGGGGTTTTTTGTGACGCGTATCGTGACGCCTCGTCACAACAGGGGGGGGGGGAGGGAGGGACACCCACCCCCCCAATTAGATCCATCCCTGGTATACCCCCCTTTTTTGGGGTCATTCACGTAGCATACCCCAAGGCATGATATTGGATGTCCAACCCCTTGTAAAATCATTATTTTGCCCAATAAGACCATCCCCCAATGGATTTTTTGATTCTGAGGCCTCTACCCCCTAAAACCAGATATCACTTTTTTGAGGGGGGGGTGGGTGGGGTGGGGGGGGGGGTCAAAAGTTTTTGCTCAGAAGCCTCCAAGCAGTGGGGACGCATGTCGCTAACACACAACTGCCGGTCGAATGGTAACGCAGCCGACGTAAAGTTTTCGGTCGGCGGTTCGAACCCTGGTCGGCTGACTTTTGGCGCCGGCGCCGGCGGCGTAAAATCCACCCTGCCGGGGCTCGAACCGCCGACCAAAGAGGCTCCGGTCGGCTGCACTACCATTTGGCCACTGCTTGGTCTGAGCTGTGGGGTCTCCCCACTCCTTGGGGCCGCATCTGCCACTGACAAAAAACCAATGTTTTGCCAAAAACATATGTTTTGCATTCCGCTTCAGGACTGTTTCTATTTATTTGTGTGTTTCTGTCTGACTGACTGCTGGCCTGGCTCAGGGACTGATTGGCTGACTGTCAACCTCTCTTCGAGGTGCACTGCCGAAGGCAATAGAATTTACGAAAGGGAATGGTGATTTGGGCTATTTTTGGTACACATACTTTTGGACTTTTCGGTTCCAGGCCCCCCGCTCTCCGTCTCCGTCTCCTTCTCTGTCTGCTTCTCCGTCTCCGTCTCTGTCTCCTTCGCCGTCTCCTTCTCCGTCTCCTTCTCCGTCTCCGTCTCCTTCTCCGTCTCCTTCTCCGTCTCCGTCTCCTTCTCCGTCTCCGTCTCCATCTGCGTCTCCTACTCCGTCTCCTTCTCCGTCTCCGTCTCCTTCTCCGTCTCCTTCTCTGTCTCCGTCTCCTTCTCCTTCTCCGTCTCCTTCTCCGTCTCCGTCTCCGTCTCCTTCTCCGTCTCCTTCTCCGTCTCCTTCTCCTTCTCCGTCTCCTTCTCCGTCTCCGTCTCCATCTTCTTCTCCGTCTCCTTCTCCGTCTCCTACTCCGTCTCCTTCTCCGTCTCCTTCTCCGTCTCCTTCTCCTTCTCCGTCTCCGTCTCCGCCCTTCAGCAAAACTCTGCCCCCCCCCCTCCCAAGGGATGTATTAGAACGGCTGTACACCGCAGGAGGGGGGGGACCCCCCCCTTGGACCCCCCTCTCTCCCCCTCCTCCCCTCCCAATGTTTGAGGCTGACAGCCAAAATTTTGCTTCGGCGCCTTCAGTGCCAAGAGGATTTAACCGTAAAAATTTTCGGCCCGCTTTCGGCGGGGACCATAGCGGGACCCAAGGAGGAGGGGGGTCCCAGCCAACCCCCCCCCCCCCCCCCTTCAGACCCCCCCCCTGGCCCCTTTCTAATACATCCCTGCCCCCCCATCTGCACCCCATCAAAAGGGGTGCACGACCCCGGTGTGCCCCCCTTTGGCCGGCCCCCCACTATCCTGCCGCTGCACAGGCCCACCGCCGCAGAGGCAGCCGTGGAACTGAGGGAGCTGGAGGTCTGCTGCTCCGGGGGCAAGCCCCCTCTGCCCCCGGGACTGGCCACCATCAGTCCCCACACTGCGCCCCTGCCTACCGCGACCAGTGGGCCATCGCAGACATCGCCTGCGCACGCAGCCGCAGCGACGCGCGCAATGCCGACGACCACCCCCAAGGCCGCGGCCGTGCCCGCGACCATCTCCCCGGCGCCGGTGCCCCCGCATCCCCCGGCTGTCGCCGCGGCATCGGTCAAGTACACGGAGATTCCCTCCACGATCCCTCCGAAGACGGCCGCGCCAGCTCTGAACGTCGCCACGAAGCCCAGGTCTACGGCGGCCGCACGTCGATCCCGGCCCCCCCCTGGAACCCCCCCCCCCCCCGGACCATCGGTGTCGTGTCGTGTGCCGCGGATCCGCCGCCCCCGTTTCGGTGGCGAAGAGCCCAGACATTGGGCCGGTCAGTAGGCGTCGGGCCCGGGGGTCTGAAGACGGGGGGATGTGCACTTTGGGGCTGCCACCCGCGCGCCCCGCGGCACGGCCCCGGGCCGCGCACCGCACGCTACGCTACGCCTGGGCCCCTGTGGGCCCGCACACCCCCCGCGTAGAGTGCCCCCCCCCCCCCCTACACACCACATGCCCCTGCGCGAGGGCTCTCGGACAGGGGGCGTGCGCTGTGAGTGAACCCCCCCCCCCCCCCTACTGACTTGTGGGTCACACGTGTCGGGCCCCTCCGCACGGCCGCCCGGCGGCGGTCCCGGTGCGCCCCCGGACGTCCCGCGGGGCCCATTCCGAGGGGTCCCTTACAGCGGTGCCGTGGGTTTGAGGATGCACAATGCCTGCCCTTTGAGAGTACGTGAGCGTCGGGCCCGCCGGGCAAAGTTTCCCCCTATTTCCCCCCGGTTGTCCCCCCTTTCCCCCATTTTTCTGTCCCCGTGTTGGGGACCCCCGAGAAGGCACGGGGGATGTAGCCATTCCGCCCGCACGTGGGCCCCCGAGACGGCAGGGGTCAGGTAGCCTGGGCTGGAGGAGGGGGTGATGTTTGGGGGTAAAGCCTTTGGACAGATGGCCGAATCGTTGATTTGGATGCCGGGCGCGTGCCGGGCAAACGTACCCTCTTTGCCACGGCTCCGGGTCTCTGCCCCCCCCCCCCTCTCCCCCTCCCGAATTGCCAAAAAAGGGTGGGGGTGTTTGTTGGTGTTGGAGAGAGGGATAGTTCGGGAGGGGTCGGCGAAGGCCCACTGGGAGGGAGGGAGGGAGGGAGGGAGGGAGGGAGGGGCTGAGGGAGGGGGGGGAGGTGCAGTAGTGGAGCCGTGGATGGGGGCGCTCATTTGCGGGGGGCCAGCCGTCCGCCCCTGGGCGTCGTTGGGGACTGGTCTCGTGGTCCCCCGCCCCTCGTCCCCCGTATCACCCCCTGTTCACTCCACCCCCCAGTGATGCGCCGCCGATCACAACGTTTGGGGGCACACCGCCCGTGGCACACCGCCCTGTGCACGCTCTGTCGGTGCGTCCTCAGGACCAGGCGGTGCATGTGCCCGGGGTGGGGGTGCCTTGAAGGCGGTTGGACAGGGGGATGCGGAGGGACGGCCCCTCCTCCCGGCCCCCTCCGTCCGAGGCGGCCCGGGTGCTGCACAGCGGCACGGCCCTCCGGTGCTGACAGGGGCAGGGCCCTGTGCACAGCCCCACCACTGCTCCTTTCCAACTGCCCCTCCACCCCCGCCCCTCTCAAGAAGGTGTGCCGGCATGTCCCCTCTCCCATGTTGAACCAGCGCCCGGGCACAGGGGATACAAAAGGGGGGGTACAAGGGGATGAACAGAGTTTTGCTTAACGACTCACCATCTCCCGGTGGAGGGGGGGGGGGGGGGCTCTAACACCCCCTCTCCCCCTCGGACCCAACTCAGCCCAGTGCTCAGGTCCCAACCCAATAGACGACCGCCCTATTCCGGGAGGTGAGGGGCCGGAACTGGATGGAACTGGCGGAGAGGCACGAGCACATAGGGAACTGAGATGGCGATGAAGGCCGTGAGGCAGGCGCGGCTGGAGCTTTGTGGCGGGTCCACCACCCCTGACCTTTGACGCCTCTCAGACCCGGATTTCACAGTGGGAAAAAAATGAAATTTACACAAGGGAATATTGATTTGGGCTGTTTGTGGTACACAAACCTTTGGACTTTTGGGTTCCAGACCCCCACCCCCCCTCAGCAAAACCCTGGGGATGAATACGCAGGACCTGAGGGCAGCTTGCACAAGGATGCCACTCCATGGCAACGTCTCCCAGCCCCCCCCTGCGCCCATCAGCGGGCCCAGCGCAGAGTGACCCCCGTGAGTCGCACGCGCCTCCAGGGCCGGAGGGGGGGCTGACCATCAGGAGTGCCTCCCTCCGGCCCTGCCTCCCCCCCCCCCCCCCACCGCACTGCCATTGCAGAGTGAAGCCCGCCTCCGAACCTCCGAAGGTCGCGAAGCTGTATTCGACGACCGCCGGCTCCTTCTCCACGTTCCCCCCTCCCTCGGCCCATGCCCCACACGCGGCGCTGTCCTACACTGTGCCGAGCGGAGGGGGCGACGTGAAGCCGTCGCCGCAATTTCTGGGGTCGCCCCATCAGAGCCTGACCGCAACGAGGACGGCCCCCAGCACGTACACTGCGGCGGTCCCTGCGCCCCCGGCACCGGCATCGACGTGGCCCGTGGGCATGCCAAGCCACGCCCTGTCCGCGCAGGACGCCCCAACGCGACTGGCCCCGTCGGCCCCGCAGGGCCCGGGCGGCGCCGGGGGGTTCGGGGTGAGCACCGCGGGCGTGGTCGCCCCCATGTCGGTGGGCACGGCCGCGGGCGTGTCCGCGGCAGCCGCGCCGCAAGTCGTCGGGGGCGCGGGGATGCCCTTCGGGACCTTTGCGCCCGCGACGGGCGCCGCACAGGGGCCGCTGAGCGGCATGCCCGCGTCCATGTCGTACCCCGCGGGCGGCTTGGCATGGGGGGCTATCGGGGGGGGAGGGATGCCCACGTCCGTGTCGTACCCCGGGGGCGGCCTTGCAGGGGGGGCTATCGGGGGGGCAGGGATGCCTGTTGGCATGTCGGCCCCCGGGGGCCTTGGAGGGGGGTACATGGGGGGGTCCGGGCTGCCGGGGTCCATGGCCCCACCTGCCATGCCGTCCCCCATGGGGGGGCTGGGGGGCGGGGGGATGCCCCCCGCCATGCCCGACCCCATGGGGGGCGGGGGGATGCCGTCCCCCATGGGGGGCCCTCCTGCCGTGCCGGGGGGGGGCGCGGGCGGGGCGGGCTTCGCCCTCCCAGGGGTACCCAACTTGGGCGGCGGGGGGCCCATGGGGCTGCCGGCGAACGCCATGGAGGCGAGGGGGATGCTCGCGAATGGGGTCGCCACAGGGCTGGAGATGATGGCCAATAGGCTCCGCAACTGATCCCTCTGCACCGGCCGCGAGCGCGCCTTCGCTCTGCTCCCCCGTTCACAGACCCGCCCTTCCCCACATCAGGGGCTCTGATGTTGTGCATGTCTTGGGCGGGGCCGATGGGGCGTGGGGCGTGCACCCGCTTACGAGGGGGGGGGGGGTCAAGCCTAAAGCACCCGGGACACCGTGCAGGCGCGCACGCCACCTGTGTCAACCATGAAGTGCACGCTACCCGCAACCAACAAGGAACGCGCCCTGCGCACACGCGACCCACGGAGTGGGGGAGTGTACGTGGTGGACGGCCGGGACAACGCGTGGAGGAGCAGGGCACCTGGGCCTCATGCACACGGCAACGCAGCGAGGCAGGTCATGGACGGCCTGAGGACGGAGGTGTGGGGACAGCCAAAAAAGTCAAACGACCCCCACAACAACCAGCACAGCCCCAATATGCTAACCACTGGGCGCCGCTAACGCGCAAACGGCACATCCCGCCACATCCAGCACAGCCCCGGCACACCAACCACTGGGCTCCGCGAACGCGGCAACGACACGAGCAGGAGCACCGGCCGCAGCGGCCGACAGAACGCAGCGACCCGACGCAACATGCGAAGGGCAGAACGGGTGACTGTCCAGGGCCCCATAAAGAAACAACAACCCGACGGAATGTCACATTGGGGGGTGGGTCTTGTGTGGCGTTGGGTACGTGGGGAGTGGGGCCGGGGGCGGGGATGGGGTGGACCAGCAATGAACAGCCCCTCCCAGGGCCCAGTCCCGAGGTGCCGCCCGCCGGGGCCCCGGCAGTGCACCCGGACTCGACGCAGGGCCTGCCAGAGCGCGCCTGCCGCGCGCGCCGCACCGGCGTGCCCCCTGTCGCTCTCCGCTGCGAGCCCCCCCCCCCCCTGGGGACTGTGCAGGCGGTGAGTGTCTGGCAGTGGCTGCCGCTTGTCCCTCATCCCCATCAACCGTCTCTTGGCCCAGGGCCACTTGCGGAGTGTACCATACCCACACCAATGCGCTGTACATACCCCAATTGCGCCGGTGCCGTTGCAGTGGAAGTGATGATTGTGCCCCCCCCGGACCTTGTGCCTTGTGCCTTGTGCCCCCCCCCCCCCCCGGACCACACCGCACGCACACCCACGCGGACTGGGCGCGGGAATGGACGGGTGGAAGGTTGTGATTTGCCCCCGTGAGGGCAGTGACCCCGCGAGTGGGCGTCCGGGGGCCCAAAAGCCGCCGTTGGGGAGGGGTACCCCAGGGACTTGCTTTAATTTTCATTCCGACGGGGGGGGGGGGGGCTCCCCCCTGGACCCCCTCCCCCCTGGACCCCCCCCCCCCTCCCCCCTCAGCTCAAGTGCAGCTGAAAACCTGGGTTTTGGGAACTTTTTTTGGTGACGGGGAAAAAATTTCTCGGCGCCTTCGGCGCACGCCACACACTGTTTACTATCATTTTATGTGTACTCTGCGTTCCTTGTCTTGCAGATTACCATGACCCAACGCTCGTTGTTAGTGTATTTCTGCTCCCCAGTCCAACCGTCGCCACGCGCAAAACGCAAAGACGTAATCGACGCGCTGCTTTATTTTAGGTTTAAAGATAGGATCACTGGCCGATAGAGACAAGAAGCATGCAATGAGGCACAAAAGGCATGTGCCACACTGTTTTTGAGTGAGCCAATGGCAATACTTGTCTGATGTCTCCCATTCAGGCAGTGACTCAGATTCCTCATCATCATCAGGTTCCAGCTCCACTTCCACTACAGATGGAGGCTCCAGTTCAGGGGAGTCTAATTCTGATTGACCATGATCACTGTGAGTTGGCATGAGATGGTGAATGTCCCGCTTTGTTGTATTTGTTGTGTCTTGATTAGATGAGGGAACCCTGAATTGACCTGCAATGATGAATTGGCTTTGTTTGCTACCAACAAGATGACATTTCCATGTGCTGAGTGGTTCGTTTGCCCAATGAATCACCTCAAAGAGGGTTGTTAGATCAAGCGCAGGTGCGTACGCCATATACCCCCCTTTTTTGGGGTCATTCGCGTACCATACCCCAAGGTATGGTACCGGATGTCCAACCCCTTGTAAAATCATCATTTTAGGAGAGAAAATGATCCCCCAATGAATTTTTTGTTTTTGACCCCTTTACCCCCCCGTACCCGGGTACCCCTTTTTGGGGGGTTGGGGGGGGTCGGGGGGGGGGGTCAAAACTTCTTTGCGTATTCTAGGTGCTGTGTGTGGATTTGGACCCAGGTCCCGGGCAACTTTTTTCTTGTACATGGACCCCCTAACCCATGGCGGGGGTCCCGGGTCCGAACTCCGGGTACCCCTGGTCGCCCCCCCCCCTATGGGCCCTTGCTAGTGAGGACTTGGCCGTTTTCACGCTGGATAAGGCTGTTTAGTGACACCTGCAAGATTTCCGAAATTCGACTTTTTCGGGAACCCTTCTGTCGCCCCTGGGATGGGTTTGGCCGATCATTTAGTGAAAATGCGGGTACTTGAGCACCCATGGGGACCCACGTAGTGGCCGCCAAGCCTATATAGCCCGAGCCATGGCCCCCCCAAAAGCCCCGAAATTGCCGTTGTGTAGGCTGTTTAGTGACACGTGCAAGATTTCCATAATTCGCCTTTTTCCGAAACCGTTCTGTCGCCCCTGGGATGGGTTCGGGTGATGATTTAGTGACAATACGGGTACTTGAGCACCCATGGGGACCCACGTAGTGGCCGCCAAGCCCATATAGCCCGAGCCATGGGCCCCCCAAAAGCTTCGAAATTGCTGTTTGTAGGTGGTTCAATGGCCTTTGGTGTGTGCACAAACTGCCTAAGCAGTTTTCCACCCTACACGGGTCAAAAATGGGAAATTTTGCAAAACATTTTTTTGACATTGTGACCACTTACAATGATGAAATATGCTATATAAAGCATGTTTTAGCCCCCTTTTATGTGTTTTTCACCCTATTTGGGTGTTGGGGGGGGGGGGGGGGGGGCTCCCAAGGGGTCTAGGGCACAACCTGCTTATGCAATTTTCCAGCCTCGGCAGCTCAAAAATGGAATTTTCCGAAACTGATTTTTTTGACACTTTGCTTTGACCATCCAAAATGATCAAATATCCTATGTAAAGCATGTTTTGGCCCCTCTTTATGTGTTTTTCACCCTATTTGGGTGTTGTGGGGGGGGGGGGGGGGGGCTCCCAAGGGGTCTAGGGCGCAACCTGCTGATGCAGTTTTCCCGCCTCAGCAGCTCAAAAAAGGTTGTCCCTTTCCCCTCTTCGAGGTGCCTTGCCGAAGGCAATAGAATTTTCTGTTCCCTGTGGACCAGGTACGTTCCGACGGGGGGGCTCCCCCCTGGACCCCCTCCCCCCTCCCCCTCCCCCCCTCCCCCCCTCCCCCCCCCGCTCAAGCAAGTCCCCCCGGGTACCCCACCGCTGGTACGGGGGCGTCCACTTGGACGCCCCTGGCCACCGCCCTCCCCCGTGTGGACCCGACACGGAGCAGTGGATCAGGGTCGGTCCGGGGGCTGTGTTGGCACGACCTCCTGAGGGAAGGGAAGGGGGTGTGGGACGGGGTGAATAGGCCACGGAGGGAGAGGGAGGGCACGAGGGGGTGGGAGGCCGAGGGGCACCGCCGCCGATGGAGGGAGGGGGGCCAAGGGAAGGACAGTAAGTGGCGATCGGCCAATAGGCGCCGCCCGCTGCAGACCACAACACAGGCAGAGGCCATGCCAACCCCCCCGCCCCCCGGCGCTCTGAGCGACGAGGGGTGGCATGGCCTCCCCCGAGTGTATCGTGATGTGTGTGCGTGGGGGGGGGGGGGTCAGCGGGCACACCGGGCCCCAGCGAACGTCCGGAGGGTGGCGGTGCCGACACATGGCATGTGAACGGGGGCCTCGCGCCGGCGACCGGCTCCGCACCGACCGCCGACCCTGGCCCGAGGGGAGTGCGCAGGCGACGCGCCTGGGCCCCGACCGTTCCGGTCCATCGATCGGGGGCCCGGGGGCGAAGGTGTGCGCGGGGACTACGGCGGTGACGACATCCACCCGCACGTGCCCCGGGGCACGGCGGCGGCGGCGGCATCAGAAACGCGGATGTCCAGGTCGCAGTGCATTGCTCCGGGCCAGGCAGGCCACCCCCCCTTCCGGACGGGGGGTGTGGTCTGGCGCTGGGGGGACCGCACGCCCCCACGCGCTGGCGGGGGCGTGCCCGCTGCCAGCGGCTCGCAACGCAGAGTACCGCCCCCAAGACTTCGGAGACCTGCTGTTGCGGCTGCGGGGACTGCGGAAGCAGCGAAACCGAAACGCGACGACAGCCAGCGGACGTGGGAGAGGGCGGGGCAGAGGCCGGCCGCCCCGGAGCCGACAGACAGGGCGCGCGCGACCGGATCACCCCCGCCCCCCGCCCCCCCCCCAAGAGCTCGCAGGAGATGCCATCACACGGCACCCCCTCCGTGTGCGTGGGCCAGGCCCAGCGTGTTCGGATGTGTGTTCGGATGTGTGTTCACGTGACGGTGCCACTCCACGTCGTTTTGAGTCTCAAGGGGTGCCTTCACGCAAGGAGAGGCAGGCCCCAGCAGGGGAGTAGTGGAATGGCCGTACATCGTGGGAGGAGGGGGCGGGTACCCCCGCTGCCCCCCCCCCTCCCCTCCCTCCAGACCAAAGTCATGACATCAGTCCACAAGCCATACCTCCGCCGACGATCCCCCCGTTTCCGATGCCGGTCTGTCATGGGGCAGCGGCACCCGTTTGCGAATGGGCCCCACAGCCGGACCACGTGGGGAGGGGGGGGGGTGCTACGCCTACGCCCCGGGGGCCTGGGGCGTGGGCAGTGCCCCCCCCTCCCCCACCCGGGCCCTCTAACCCTAACTCCAGCCCGGACCCGCCGCAGAGCCCCCGCCCCCCTGTGCGTGCGGCCACACGTATGTGCACGTGCCCCGGCTCATGAATGGCCCCTCGGTCCCTCGTGTGGCAGCAGCCCCCCCCCCCCCCCCCCACCGCACGAAGACTCCCCCCCCCGCCTGGTGGGACATGTGACCGAGACCCTCAGTGACGGAGTCTGGGGCATGCCCCTCCCCCCCCCCCCCGCCCCCGGTGTACCACACGCTGCTGTCGTGTCCCCCCAAGGCCCTGATGTGCCCCAGGGCACGTGAGGGGCCAGTGGCAGGGCGACCAGAAATTTGCGCTGCAGGGGGGGGGAGGGGGACTTTCGAGCCCCAGGATGACGTGTGCCGGGGGGGACCTTCAGGAAAAGATGGGCACTGCGTCATGCGGTGAAGAAGAAGCGGGTGACTGTCCAGGGCCCCGTAAAGAAACTGGACTACATGTCACACAAGGGGGTTGGGAAATGGGCTCGCAAGTCCCCCCCCTCCCCCCTGCAACCCACTTATGCCTGACTGTGGAGTGCATTACCTCTGGTTTGCATCTGTTTGTTTTTTAATTAGGTCACCCCCCAGGAGTCTTCTCCAGCCAACAAGCGGCGGGTTGCTCTTTTCGGCCATGCCGGTAATGCATGGTGTCTTTATCCGAAACTGATTGCTGATATCTGACTGACAGCTACTGACTGTGATTGTCTGACTACTGTAGTGAGACATGATGTTCTGTGTTCTGTTTCAGACACAGTGTGCCTCTTGAGGGTTAACCAGGTTTGGCATAGTGAATACAGATGCACTTATGCCTGACTGTGGAGTGCATTACCTCTGGTTCGCATGTGTCTGGTTTTTAATTAGGTCCCCCCCCCCCCCCGCCCGCAACCCACTTTCCTCCCCCGCCCAAGGCCGCACAGGGGGCGTCCAGGCCCCGCGCTGCGGGCGCGCGTGCCTGAGGGGCAAGTGTGGGGGGGGGCGTGCTACCGTCACCGGGGGGCCCGTGCCGTGCCTTCTGTTGGGAGGCAGACATGTGTGCCCCGGGTGTGGGCCTCGCAGGGCCTTTGTGCCGCGCCGCCTGAGGCCCACGCACTTGTGAACTGCAGCGCCGCCGCCGAGTCGTTCGTTGTTGAGAGAGCCCACGTGTTTGCCGCAAACTGCGGAGGGCAGAGGGCAGGCGGCGCAGGCACCGACGGTATAGCCGCGCCTCAACCAACGGGCCCTTCGTTCGCTTTGACGGGTGGGGGTTGGGAGGGGGATGCATTGGAACGGGGATGAGGTACCCCCTGTGTGAGGTACCCCCCCCCCCCCTCAGGGCGCCCAGCCTATGCCCGGCCACTGTCTCCCTGACGCCAAGTGCCAGCTTCAACGGCATTTGTAACCGACAGTAACCGCCCCCAATCGCTTTGGCAACCTCCTCCAACCGTCTGCCTAACCACCTCTCGGGCCGCCTCTGAGGCCCTTTCCCTTGTAATGCATCCCTGGCAACGGGCCCTTCGTGCGCTTGACGGTGTCGCTTGGCGGTACCCGTGCCACTGGCCTGCGGACATCGCACAGCTCCAGGACCACAGTGCCCGGGCCACATGCATGCCCTCAACAACCCGCACCATCGCCCCCTCCCCCGACACGGCCAACACCACCATACCCCCCCCCCCCTCCCCCCCAGGGATGCATTACAAGGGAAGGGACCTCAGAGGCGGCCCCAGAGGCGGTTAGGCAGGCGGTTGGAGGAGGTTACTGATGCGGTTGGGGGCGGTTTCTCTCGGTTACAAATGCCGTTGAAGCTGGCACTTGGCGTCAGGGGGACAGTGGCTGGGCATAGGCTGGGCGCCCTGGAGGGGGGGGGGGGAAGGGGTACTCCCCCCCTTCCAATGCATCTCTGCCCCCCCACCCCCAACAGCGACACTTCTGGGCCTCGTTTTGCTGGAGGTTGTGGGATGTCTTTGCGTACCCCTTGTCCTCAGTGACTACTCCTCCGATGACCCTCGTGCGAAGACAACGCACTTCTGTCAACTTCGACGCCGCAGGCCCCTGGACAAGGCAGGCCTTGGCTGGTCCGGGCTGCCTCAACCGCGAGATTTAGGCGGGGGCTGGTCCGGCCACTCGCACCTGGAAATTGAGGGTTTGGACTGCCCGGGAAGTCCGCAATAGGAGGAGGGGGGTCCCTAGATCCGTGGGCAACCCGTGTGATCAAGGGGCGCGATCAAGGGTCGCGATCAAGCGCCGTGATCAAGGGTAGTGATCAAGGGCCGTGGTCAAGGGCCATGATCACAACAGGGGGCCATGCACTTGCACCGTGTCACCGGCCATGTGACGCCCAGCCTAAGGCCGGCACATGACACACGAGCACCGCGGTGGACACATCCGGTCAAGTCTGTGTGCTGTGTGCGCCCACAAGTGATCAGAGCACGGGGATGGCCATGGGACCTCCGGGGGGGGGGGGGGCATTAGTCTGGTGCCCATGTGAACCGAAGACAAACGTATTTCCCCTTGTAAGCACACCCAAAACAAATGAAGTCACAGGGGCTTAGGGCCCAGGGGGAGGGGTGGTGGTGGTTTTGGACCCACGGGGGGGGGGGGGGGGCTACTCCGCGGGTCCCAGGACGCCAACTACCCTGCCCCCCCCCCCCCCCCCTAGGGGCCTCCGGCCAACAGTTAGTTGCCAGAGGTGCCGCCCTGAGGAGCCCATGGGCGCCAAAGGCGCCCGACGCTCCACAGGCAGCAAAGCCGCCCAAAGGAAAATTTTGTCCACTTTGCACCCCAGCACTATCCTTAAACCCAACCCTGACCCTAAGACCCACACCGACCCTCAGCCTAATCCTACCCCTACCCCTACCCCTAGCCCCAAGCCTAGCCCTAGCCCTATCAAGACTGAATATTGGGACCGAGCTGGTGGGGGAGGGAATATCAGCTATGACTGGCAAGGGACATCAAGAATGATTCACACATTGATGGCTCTTGACAAAGTGAAATCAGCTTGCAAGTGAACCCCATCACCACGAGGCCCACTTTCAAGGCCAAAATGCCCCAAAATGGGCTCAAAATGGGCTCATTTCACCCGTTTGTGCACCCCAAATGGTCTAGGATGAGGTTTGGAAAGATGCCTTTTTGACCCATTTTTGACCCATTTTTGGTCCCAAAACAGCCCATTTTCAAGGCATTTTGGGATTTTCGGCGGACCAAAATGGGCCACCACAAGCTCAAAACGGTCCAAAAACACTTGTTTTAGCGTCGCACATGGTCTAGGATCATTTTTGAGAAAAGTCATCTTTTTGCCCCTACTGGACCCTGTTGACCCATTTGGGCACCCACCTGTTTGGGCTTGAGATTGCAGCTTGCCGCAGCCTAGTGGGCCTAGGTATTGGGGTCTAGGCGTCCGTTTGGGCAATTCTGAGGGGTGGAAACTACAAAAAGTGGGGGGTTGCGGGTGGAGTAGGTGCCCTGGGAATCGCATTTTGAGCCATGTAGCCAAAGATATGGCCTATTCTCGGTTTGTGGCTGTCGGCATTTGGAGCTTCTGGGGGCCTTTTTGGGCCGTTTCCGGGACATATCATGGGGTTAGAGGGCCACGAAGAGCTCGTTGACACGGGGAAGTCAAGCGGCACGTAGAGTGTACCCACCGTTTCCCTTCGTTTGGCCGTTTTGAATGTGTTCCAGGGCTGTTTTGGCCCAACAATGGCTGTTTTTGGCCCTAAACTGCAGTTTTTGAAACCGAGGTCCGCCACTTGCGAATCCCGTTCACGGCCGCCACCGTTGAGTTTCTTGCTCAAACTTTGCGTGATAGTACTTCACACCAATAGGTATCATGCACCAAAATTTCATCCGAATCACTAGTTGTGCCTCGTCTCAACTTTTGTTTGCGTCTCCAATGTTTAGGCAGTTTTCCTGTCTTTGTTTTTGTTAACCCATGGACGGGGTTGAGCAGCCTAATCAGAACCAACAAGGGTCAGCCGAGGAGCGGCTGGCAGCACAAGCCAAAGAAATTCAAGAACTCAGAGAGCAACTCGCCCGAGTGGCAGTGAAGGAGGGGCCCCGCTTGCCCCCGCTGAGCGTGCCAGAGATAAACCGAGCCCTCGAGAAGCCCCAGTTGGCACAGTGGATGAGACTCATGCTGTCCAACATCAAGGCGTACGTGCGCCTTAGAGCAGGTGAGGTGGGGGAGATCCCCCGCCCGAGCGAGTTCGGCGGCCAGGCAACGGAGGCCGCGGTCGACCCAGGGGAACAGCTGGCGTGGAGGGTCTGGGACTGCGTGTCCCAGTCCCAGGCTGCGTATGCTCGCAGGTATGCAGGAACGCACGGGAAGTCCAGCTCCGAGTCCAGCCAGTACGCCACGCTGGAGGAGGCATGGAAGGAGCAAGGATCGGCTTTCACGTGGCGGAGCGTGAAATTCAGGGAGGTGGGAGGGGTACTGCAGTGGCAGTTGAGGCAGGGCGAGTGGATCCCTGTGGACTCGCCGCCGAGCGGAGGGTGCCAGAGGTGCGCGCAGCGGGGCTCCCCCGACGAACGCCACTGGCACTTTAGATGCCCACACTGGTCCTGACAGGACCGGCTGGAGCCCGGACCGGCCGCCCCGGGCTCCGGCGCTGCGGACAAGGCGGCGGAGCTGCGGGCGCTCGCCCGCCGGTGGGAGACAGCAGCCCGGACGGACGACCCCTGCTCACCGGAAGAAAGCGCCATGCAGTCCTGGAGACCGAGAACCCGCTCGCAGTACGCGTCCCGACTCCGGGCCTTGGCGGCTTACGCGGACCGCGCGGGCACGCCTGATACAGCCGCGGCACTGGCAGGCCTCCTGGCAGAGCGGGCGCAAGCCGGCGCTACAGCGTCAGCCCTGCGGGGTATTACTTCCGCGGTCCGAGCCGTGGAGGACCTCCAGTGGCTGCCTCCAACAGTCACCACTTTGCACAAAAGGATCGCGGCGGGAGCCGCCTCCTCGGGCTCTCAGCCCTATCTGTCCCCAGCAGGCTTGGTCCAGCTGGTCGAAAAGGCCAGAGACTCCAGAAACGGAGCGGTGTTCAGCGCGTTGGCCATCATCAGCTGGGTATGCTACCTACGGGTGGGCGAAGCAGCTGGCATCCGGGTTACTGACCTGGCTATGCCAGGCTTTATCCAGTTTTGGAACTCCAAGACAGGGGAGGAGGGGTACACCACCCGACCCCTGTACAGGTATGCGGGCGGCATCCGTGCGTGGCTTCATAGCCACATGGTCTCGCTGGGCCGATCCTCAGACATGCTCGTCTGGCAGTCAGGGGAAGCGGGATTGGAGGCGGGCATGGCAGAAACCCTGGCGAGCACCGCCCACGCCCGAGCCAGGTGGCACGCCCTGCGTAGGGGGGGCGCAGCAGCGACTTGGGCCCGTAAACCAGACCTCGCCTACTACAAATGGTGGGGCAGATGGCAGAGCACGGCCGTGGCGATGCAATACGGCACCAAATGGTCCGACCCGGGAGTCGCTGCCCCTACAGTACTGCCCGCATGGTCCCGTGACCAGGGGCCTTTGCCGACTCCGGAGCGTGTGGGCGTCCTGGCCCTGTGGGGCTCTCCGATGTTCCCCAGCATCGCGAGCGCCCTCAACACCCCGACCAAGCGCAAGCCGAGGCGTCCGCGAGGTCAGGAGCTGGAGTCCACCGCGAGCGGCACAGTTGGGAGCGGAGGCGACGGAGACCAAGCCGCGACCGAGCTGGAGGAGTCCGCCGGGGATGGCTCTGCTGAGATGGGCCCGGGGCCTGACACGGCTCCTACCCTCCCTCCACTTCAGCCTTTGGCCTCTGCCATTGAGCGCGGCGCCGTGTCTCGGGAAGATGCGGGTCAGCTATGCACGGTGGCGGGTCCTCTGGTTGCCGTGGGGGGGGGGGCGTGCGGGCCGGGGACGGCAGCCGGGCCCATCAATGTCGATTCCGACGTGGACACCGACGACAACAGCGAGGATTCCGGAAGCGAGCCCTCTGGCGACTTCGCAGTCGGCAGCGCCAGGGGTTCCCCCGGGCGTCGACAGGCCGGAGTTGCCAAGTTCGTGGGGCGGGAGCGTAAACCGTGGTCCTCCAGGGCAGCCGTTGGTCCTGTCAAAGGGGGACCCGCAGCGGGCTCGAGAGCTGGAGTGGTGGGCCGTGTCCACCGCACATACACGGGGCCGCGTCGCGCTAAGGTGGTCGTGGGTGGTACGCAGGCCGTGCGATCCCGAGCCCCCGCACGCCGTCAAGCTGGGAGACCTCGTTTGGCCCAGCAGATGGCCGCGCCGGAGCCCAAGCGCATCAAGCTCGGGCCGGGCGGGCATGTCCGGACGCCGGAGACGCAAGGCCCGGTGGAGGGTGCCTTCGTGGCTGCAGCTGAGCGTCTCAAGGCCAAGGCTAGGGGGCGGGCGGGCCCAGTGGCGTCGCCCCCCCCCCCCCCCCCTCTGTAAGGGCCCCGACAGGGGTGGGAGGGTGCAGGAACAACCCCCCCTCTTCCTGGAGTTCATGCAGACACTCACCCCCCATTTTCACTGGATAGCCGAGCGGGAACGTTGTGGCTTGTGGATGGTTGCGAAGAGGGTGGATTTGTGGTTGAATAGAGTCTTCGATACAGCCGAGGATTTCCGCTTGCAGGGGGCTTTACCCGCTCTCCTGAGCGCCTTGCGCACGCTCCACCCGGACGCCTGGGAGGCATGCCTCCATGTCAACACCTCCCCCATTCCGCGGTTCATGGGGGGGGTCGAGGATGCCATTTTGGACCGGGGATTGGGGCCGATAGGCACCCACCAGCTCCCTGAAGATCTGTGGGACACTGTAGTTCCGCCCTTCTACCGCGGGGGGCTCCAGGATTTTGACGTCGAGCGGGAGTGGCAGGACGGGGACAGGGTGGTCAGAGGGGCAACCCGATGGGTGTCGCAGCAGGTCCAGAGGATAGTGCAGGCGTTGAGGGGGGCGGGGGTCTACGAGGAGACGGCTGACCCCCCACCCCCCACACGTGTTACCCCTTCGTCATCCCCAAGTCCTCCGAGAAGGTATCCTTGATCTTGAGTTGCGTCAAGATCAACAAAATTGATGGGGGCAAACCCCCCATTTTTAGATTGGATTCCTGGGAGGATTTGGCGAGGTCCTTATCGGCATTCCCGCCTGATGTGGGCCTCTACGGGCTCCACATTGACCTCAAAAATGCGTTTTGGAGCTTTTGCTTGCCCCAGGGTGCGCGCCAGGTTTTTTGCTTCCGGCCCGCCCCCGGGGCTCCGCCTGTGGCGCTGTCGTGCCTGCCCTTTGGCTGGAAATACAGCCCCTATCTGTGCCAAACGAGTTTGGCTCGCATTCTCCGGGGGGTGCTACCCCCCGAGATACTCCTTGTGCACTACCTCGATGACTTTTTGCTCGTCTTCACTGATAGGGAGGTGCTCAGGGAGGCGGGGCGAGCGGCTGTGCGTGCCCTGATCGAGGCTGGGTTCCTCATAAGTCCTAAGAGTGTCCTGGACCCGGTGCCTGTAGCGTCATTCCTGGGGAAGGAGCTTGACTTGCAGACTAGGCAGATCAGGAGCCACGAACAGGCGCTGCTCCAGTTGTGGGCGGGCTGGCTGAGACTGGCGGTTGGCGCAGGCACCGACCGGCACCTCCAAAGCTTCCTGGGTTTGCTGAATTGGCATGTGCGACCGAGGGGATTGGGTTGCCCTTTCGCGGCGGGCGCCTACTGCTGGCTGCGCTGGGGTAGAACGGTGGGGGGGGTCAAACAGCCTGCCCAGGGCTTCCCCCTGAAAATGCTGGGCAGCCTCGCAACATTGGTGGCGGTGGTGGCCGAGCCCTGGCAGGCGCCGGGTGGCGAGGTCTGGCGGCAGTTGAGGACCCTCCAGTTTGGGAGTGGGGATAGGCTTTCGCGATCCTCTCTGTGGTGCGGGGGCGTCGTCATCTGTGTCGATGGAGCGCGCGATGCGGGGTGCTGGAGGGTGGGAGCGCTCGTGCCGGGGGTGGGTGTGCGTACACACGTGACACCTCCTGCCCGCTTTGCCAGCCAGCAAACCACGGAGCTGAGGGGAGTGGCGTGGGTTGTCAGGTTTGCCGTCAGGACAGGACACCGATCTGTTACGGTGTGTAGCGACAGTGAAGCGGCCTTTGCTCAGGTTCCCCGACTGCGCGCGACTAGCCACCTGACCCACCACCAAGCGGTCCTTCGGTCGTTGGCTAGGGTCCTTTGGGTATCAGGGATCGTACTCCGCCTGGTGTGGGTGCCCTCGGCGCTGCAGCCGGGAGACCCTATGTCAAGGGTGACGTCAGTGTTTGGAGGCTCACAGGCCAGAGCGGAAGTCGAGGCTTGGTGCACGTGGGATGCATTGCTGGAAAATTTGGGCGAGGCTCGGGTGAGGGGGGTGGTGTGTCTCCGGGGATGCTAGACCCCCCCCCCCCCCCGGCAGTCCAGCGGCGGCAGTGTATGCGCCCTCCATGTAGCGACCGTTTTTTGCATCCGCACCTATGACCAAGCGTCGGGGCTCGCGTGGGGCCCGCAAGCGACGGGGTTCCCGTGGAACCCACCGGAAGGGTCGCCATGGCGGACAGCGGCACCGGCGTTCCGCGGACGCCAAGCAGTGCCGGGCGGCGAAGTGGAGCAGCGTGCTCCGCACCCGCCTTCGCGGCAGGTTGGCGCGCCTGCCCATCCGCCGGGTGCTGCTCGGCAACGGGGTACGCCTGTGCCCCCAGTGCCCCCTCCCTGACGACAGGGACGGGTTTTTGGAGCGAGCGGTCCGGGACGTGGCCGCACGCGTGGGAGGCACGCCGCACCGCCGCACGACCCCCGACGGCCGCAGCGTTAAGCCCCCAGGGCGGCATGCATGCTGCCAGGTCTGGGAGGTAAGGCTGCCGCAGGGAGTCGCTGTGGTCTCCCTAACGGACTGGAACCAGGGACACAGGGTTGCTGTGCCCTATATATGGATCCAAGCCCGGTATGGGCTGGTGTTGCAATTTGCCCGCCTCTTCAACCCGTGAGACTTGGCGACTGTCGCGGCCCCTACCCTCCCTCCACTTCAGCCTCTGGCCTCTGCCGTTGAGCGCGGCGCCGTGTCTAGGGAAGATGCGGGTCAGCAGTGCACGGTGGCGGGTCCTCTGGTTGCCGTGGGGGGGGGGGTGCTTCTGTTTGTTTCGTCTTTTTACTTGGTTACTACCTCAGTTCACATTCCTCTGGGGCTGGGATTCGGATGTGGGCTCTGTGGTGCGAGAGCTGGGTACGGCGGAGAATGAATAACCAAGTCCTGTGCAGTTTTCTTGTGCTCTGCTTGTGCAAACACTAGTTGTGCCTCGTCTCAATTTTTGTTTGCGTCTCCAATGTTTAGGCAGTTTTCCTGTCTTTGCCCGCCCACCCACCCACTGACCGGCTGACCCCCTGAGAGCGCCTGCCCTTTCCTTTACCTTTTGAAACCGATCCCCTCGGGTGGAGTGGGGGATCTAACCGTGCTGCAGCGTGTGGGCCAGAGTATAGGGTCAGGGTCTGTTTCAGAGTGGGGTCCCGCATCCAGCGGAGTGGTCCGCAGCGCACCCGTCCATACAACCGCCGGTAATTCCGGCCTTGGTGATACTTCAGTACTGCCATCCCAAGTCCTATGCCCAAGTCCTGTGCAGTTTTCTTGTGCTCTGCTTGTGCAAACTGAAGCACCACGACGGAATTCTGATTTTTCCCCGTTTCGCGCGTGCTGCTTGCTTGCTGCTTGCTGCTTGCTGCTTGCTTGCTGCTGCTAAACCTGGTAGGTCCACCCTAGACACTGAAAAGGGTTATAAAACCAAGACTGTAACTCGGTGAACCTAAACCCTAACACTAACCAAGACTGAATATTGGGACCGAGCCGGTGGGGAAAGGAACATCACCTTCAAGGCATTTTGTGACTTTAGATGGGCCAAAATCGCTAACAATAGGCTCAAAACGGGCTCATTGCACTTTTTTATGCACCCCAAACGGTCTAGTTATCTTTTTGGAAAAACGCATTTTTGACCCTTTTTGGTCCCCAAAGAGCCCATTTTCAAGGCTTTTTGGAATTGTGGAGCGTCATAACGGGCCACCATGGGCTCAAAACGGGTGAAAAACACTTGTTTGAGCACCCCAAGTGGTCTGGGAACAAATTTGGAAAAAATGATTTTGGACCATTTTTGGACCCACACATAACCCATGTAACCCTACCCTAGCACATACACTGTGCGCGCTCAACACCACTCTGTTGTGCCAAAATGCGGCATCGAAGGGTGATGACAATATGGAAAAAGGCTTCAAAGTGATCCCATTCATCGTTATTCAGCACCACAAGGGTGCCCAATGCAATTCATGGCTAAAGAACACGTTACGAGACCGTGCAACTTGAAAAATTATGCAAAAAGGGTGCTTTTCAAGGCTGATTTTGCGGTATTTTGAACCCATAAAGAGGTCGTTGGACACACTACTTGGGTGTAAAACCCACTAGACAGTGACCAAAGGTGATTGTTCATCATGTGTAAATCAGTTTCCCTGCCAATGCCCCTCTCCAAGGACCTGATAGGCACCCGGAAATTCCAAAAAAAGGCATTTTCTGGCCATTTTTGACAGATTTTGAAACCTGGGTCCGCCACTTGCGAATCCCGTTCCCGGCCGCCACCGTTAATTTTCTGGCTCAAACTCTGTGTGGTTGTACTTCACACCCATAGGTATCATCCACTAAAATTTCAGCCGAATCCAAAGCACCACGACAGAGTTCTGATTTTCCCCCATTTCGCGCGTGCTATTGCTGCTTGCTGCTGCCTGCTGCTGCTAAACCTAAAGCCCATTTTCAAAGCTTTTTGGGGATTTTGGAGGGTCAAAACGGGCCACCATGGGCTCAAAACGGGCTAAAACCACTCGTTTGAGCACCCCAAGTGGTCTAGGAACAAATTTGGAAAAAATAATTTTGGACCATTTTTGAACCCACAGATGACCCCCGTGACCCTACCCTAGCACGTGCACGGTGCGCGCTGAACACCACTCTGCGGTGCCAAAATGGGGCATCCAAGGGTGATGACAATGTGGAAAAGGCTTCAAAATGATCCCATTCATCGTTGTTAATCACCACAAGGGTGCCCAATGCAATCCATGCCTATAAAACATGGCACGTGAAGGTGTGATTTGAAAAGGTATGCAAAAAGGGTGCTTTTCAGGCTGATTTTGCGGTATTTTGGGCCCAAAAAGAGGTCGTTGAGGCCCCTAATCGGGTACATCACACACTAAACGATGATGAAAGGTGTTTGTTTATCATTTAGGTCAGTTCCAATGCAGATGGACCCCTTCACGCATATCCTAGGCACCCAAACTGCCCCAAAAAAAGCCTTTTTTGGCCATTTTTGACAGATTTTGAAACGGAAGTCCGCCACCTGCGAATCCCGTTGCCGGTCGCCACCGTCGAGTTTCTCGCTCAAACTTTGTGTGATTATACTTCACACCCATAAGCATGTACCAAATTACCGCGAAGTTGATCCTAAGGCGCATCAAGAAACCTCTCACCGAAGTACTATCCGAGCACCAAGCTGGAGGACGAAGGGGACATACCGCACTGTCCCAGGCTATAAAACTGTGGTCGTCATCGCTGAGCATGCCGGGAGCACCGGACGTGGTGCTCCTGGATATCGCCAAAGCATATCCGAGCACCCCCCAGCCACTGCCGTGGGCTGCAATGCAGCAGGTGGGGGTACCAGATCGCTACATCTCCATGATGCAGTGCGCATACCAAGAGACGCGGTGCTACTATCGGGTGGATGGCGAAAAGCATTCATACCACCAGAGGAGGGGAGTGAAGGAGGGATGTGCTTTTGTCTCGCCGGACCGATCGACTACGTTGGCCGTGCTCAGGAGGGTCACGGACCTGGGCAACGCACTGGGCTTCCATGTGAACAAAGGAAAAACAGAGGTGTACTGTTGGTCGGCGACCTACAAGGTGGTCCAAAAACTGTGGGACGGACAAGTTAATGCTGTCAAACCTCCCATCCTCAGCTACCTGGGACACACCATTGCACACCCACAGTGGGCACACAAGGCGCGGTCAGACTACCTGGACTTGATTACGTCGGACCTGGCGCAGTATGCGCATATTCCCATGGATGGCTGGGAACGAAAACAGGTGGTCAACTCCATCTTGATGCCTAGGTGGCTCCACCGGGCGGTGCTCATTCCCTCTGACAGGTGGTACAAGGAGGTGGACGACCTGTGTTCGGTGTTTGTACGTCAACCTAAAGGTATGGTCCCGGGACGGAATACCAAACAACTCAGTGCCCCTGTATCTTGCGGAGGCATGGGGTTGCATCAGCTGTACTGGGCCTGCCGACGGCGATTCATCACCACCATGTAGCAGACCGTCCGTCACCAGCACCAAGCATTTCGGGTCTCCCTCAACACACCAGTGGAACGTAGCCAGACGCTTTTTCTTGCGTACGTGACTTTGTTGAACTCAATGGGAGCAATCTCGGGCACATCGCTAAAGCACCCCTGTCGCCGTCCAGCGGGACCGAGTCTCATCGACAGCGAGGACACAGAGGACGGTCGCATGATCCACAATCAAATGGCCCCAGTCGGCCAAGAGGACATAGCACACCGGTATGGGCTTGCCAAACCGCGGCGGCATGTCCTGGAAGTTAACAGGTCCCGACAGGCTACCAACTCACTGTGGCAGGGGGTTGTGAAGTCTACACCAACGGCTGTGATCCGCAGGGGACAACATGGTACATGGATGGAAGTAGAAAAGGCAATCCGGCGGGTATGGGGGGCGCCACAGGCGACTGCCGTGCAGGTTTCGGACTTCACTGCGGGCCACTGCACGTGATTGGACGAGTGCGGGGTCCTCAAACCCCGTACCGGGCGGAACTCATGGGCATGTATGTAGCTTCCTGCCTGGCACGCGCGGGTGACGAGGTGGTTTTAGACAATCAGGCGGCAGCGGATTGTGCTACAGCCGCACCTTACCATGAAGTCTGTGACGTGGACGTCCGCCAGCCATTAGCACAGGAGCTCCACAGCAAGTCACTGATGCCCAGGTGGGTGCCAGGCTACCGGGAAGAACGTAAGGCGCGGACGCCTCAGGAAGCCCAAGACATACGGGGAAATAACCTTTCCGACTCGTTGGCTTCCATGGGAAGCGAGCTCCCATTGACACCATACACACCAGATGCGCCGCATGGCATAGGTGTGGGAGGCACGGAGGCACCCACGCCGGCAAAAAAGTGGATCACGGCAATGCGCCCACATGCCACTCCGGAGGGGGTGCACTGGGCAACTTGGCTGCCATTAAAGGCGGAGTGCCGCAAGCTGTGGCTACAGTGGGTGTGGGGGAACGTGTGGTGGAAAGGGTGTATGCCTCCATGGAAGAAGTCGGCCAAACCATGTGCTATGTGTGGATCCACACACCAAGGAACGGCGCAGACACGGCTTGTGCAGTGTGGGGCATGGAGGACGCTGTTCCTGGAAGAGTGGGCGAAAACCTGGGGACCCTGGGAGCGAATGGCCCGGTAGTGGCTCTCTACAACCACTTTTGACGACCTTGCCCGTGTAGCGAAGTTCCACATTCCCCTGTCTCTTGTGGAGTTAATCCCGCCCGACCATATGCCCGATTTCCGGTACAGGGTGGCGGTGCACCAATACCAGTGCATAAAGCTGGCGGGTGAGCTACGCCACAGTCTTCCCATGCCGCAGGACTCGGTCGAGGAGCGGCGCTCCTCATTGGGCGGAACGGCCATCTGGTACACGACCTTTCGCCGCAGGGCCCAGTGCTTGCCCCCTACCGAGGAACGCCTTGTCCGACAATGCCACTACAACCCCCGAAAACGCGCGGTGACTGGAAGCCAACAAAGGTCTGCGAAACCCAAAAGAGATCACAGGCTGGAAACCAGGCGCACGGTGGCGAAACTCCCGCGTCAACCGTATACCGTCCCAAGGGCGTGCATGGTAATCAGGGCTTTACCGGTTTTGACTGGGGACGGACTCACTTGGGCGGAAACCTTCCTCGACACAGGCATGCACTTAACGCCGTCTGTGACCCCCACAAAACAGTGGCGACCGGTGACAGGGGCAACCTACATGGCGGCCAATAATCTGATGCAAACGGCTCAACCACGGATCAGAGGAACCGTGAGGGGAATCCTGGCGCAACGACAGGTTACTGTCAGGGTGGCAGTGACATGGGCCTCACACGTGGACGCCTGCGCTAGGGTGCTCGCCGTGTCCGCTCAGCGCACACGGTCTTGTGTGACTCTCTATGACTATGCGTGACTCTCTATGCGGCGCACCGCGCACGTCAATTTGTCCTGTTGGGCACACGTTCCAGCCTGCGCTGCCTCACCACAAGACTCCTGCGGCATACAGAAATGCTGGAACTGGCGCTGCGCTCTGCGCTCGCCCACTCGGCCACAGTTGCCCGGGCCAACATTAGCCACCAGCAGCTGGCCTACCGTAAGTTCCGCACATGGGCTGCTATGGTGACCCATAAGCTGGGGACAGGGGCACGTGGTTGACCGCAGCCATGTGCGATACCTTGCAACTCACTCGCGTCAGCCAACATAGATCCATGAAACAATGGCGGCAGGAGTCACTGGAGGAGGTGCGGGCCTGCATGAGCCGGTGGGTGATGGAGTACCAGGCCTGGGTGGAGGAAATCGCAGAGCGGTGGAGCCTTGTCAGGGAACAGAAAAAGAGGCCTGCGAGTGCAGTCGCCTTATCACCGGGTCGGCGTTTCAAGCGATACAGGACACACCACCCCGACACCCCGGACTACATCCAGCTTACTGGGGACCCTGAACCGACAGACCCATGGGAGATTCAGCTGATTGGATCTCCCAGGACCCACTGCACGTGACCCTTGGCTCGCTACCACCACACTAGAAAAAACATCACTTGAAACTTCGGATTGGGCAGCCAATGCCCGTGGTAGAGCAGATGTGCACACCACTGTCAGCCGACGTGTGGGATTTGTCCCCACAGGCGTCCTCGATGGACGTGCATAACCCGCACGAAGCCTGTGGCTATAGTTACAACGGCTGTATGGATGCTAGGTGACGTGCCTATGAGTGCCCTTTCTTTGTGCATAGTGAGACTTTGAACTTCGAACTTATGTGGCGCCGGAAGTATAAAAAAAAAAACTTCACACCCATAGGTATCACAAAAAGACAGATCCAAAGCACCACGACGGAGTTCTGATTTTCCCCCATTTCGCGCGTGCTGCTGCTTGCTTGCTTGCTGCTACTGCTAAACCTGGTACGTCCACCCTAGACAGTAAACCGGGTTATAAAACCAAGACTGGTTCCACCAGCTCGGTGACCCTAACCCTAACCCTGATGGTATGGTTAGAGGGAGGGCAAGGGGAGGTAAGGGGAGCTTGTGATGGACCAACGCTTGGCCTTGGGGGGACCCC
>CAXIWF010002070.1:0-34694 GCA_964036045.1 Eutreptiella sp. 'Long Island Sound 2002' | reverse complement strand
TGCTTGGAAACAAACTCAAAATTTTTCTAGTCGGAAAATGTCACGTTTTTGATTCCGTTGCACCCCAAGGACGTTCGATGCGCCCTGAGGCAGAGCACCGGCTGATGAGGGAGATTTGTGCGTCACCAACAGTGTGCAGGACTCCTCCCGATGAACACTCATAAGTGGAAGCTGACCCGATGCAATCCAGAAGACCGTGTTCATTTATCTGCCGTTGTTTGTTTGTTTTGCCAACTGAATTTCTGCAATGGTCCTGGCGTCGCAAGATACTTCATTTTTCCTGTTTTTCCTGGGCAGCATTTTTGTGAAGTTGACCTTTCTGTGAAGGATGTTTGGGTGCCCTTCTCCTGTTCATAACAAGAAGTGCGGGTTACTGCGTCGCCAACCACTGTCGGGTTGCCACAAAAATGCCACCCCAAAACCTGAGGCTTTCCTGGAAAAACGAAAGAAAGAAGAAAAGAAATAAATCCCCGTGGCAACCAACATTTGTCCAGCCCCACCACCCCTCGGCCCACACGGGAGAAACCGTGACCCAACGAACCCCTGCCAGTGAGAAATTCCCTCGCGGCAGACATCCCCTCCGGACCTGCCCGACCCAATCATCCCCATACCACTGTCCTCGGCCGCCACAAATGTGGACTGCAACTCCTCCCCAGTCTCCACAAGGTGGACCAGGAAATCCTCTGTAACAACCGCAACCTCAGCTTTTCTGTGGGCTGCATTGTGCAAAGCGGTGCCAGCCCCGTTCTCGCACACCACCAAATGCGTCACCTCGGAGGTCAGCGTCCGGGCCACAGACCAGCCACGACTCCCCAGTTCCTGTATAATAGAGGAAACGGTTCAATGGGCACAAGTGCAGCAGACCTAACCTCCTGCGGTCAACTGGATATCCCCGCCATGGAGGCCGGTAGACACGGCGTAGATTGCAACCAACAGAAACGCCAGACTGCGTAATTCAACCCCTTTCAAGTTTGGGTGAAATGACGATAAGGTGGAGGACCATTCACAGCAAGGTAAAACACCCTTTCAACACAGCAGCAGCTGATGCTGCAACAGACCAAGATATTCGACACCGGCCCGATCCAGTGTCTCATCCAGATAGACTGTAGCGGTGTCAGAGAATACGCGGGATACCAATTCTGTTGAATTCTATTTTCGCAATTTTTGAAGGCCGCCAGAAAACAGAAGACCGTGTTCATTTATCTGCCGTTGTTTGTTTTTTTTGCCAACTGAATTTCTGCAATGGTCCTGGCGTCGCAAGATACTTCAATTTTCCTGTTTTTCCTTGGCGGCATTTTTGTGAAGTTAACCTTCCTGTGAAGGATGTTTGGGTGCCCTTCTCCTGTTCATAACAAGAAGTGCGGGCCCTTGGACTATGGGATCGCACGCAGTCCATGCCACACACATAGGTTGGTTGAACTCGAGGAGTGCCATACACTTTCCAATCCGTTTTCGGGCACTTTCAATCTTGGTGTCACTCAAAGTCTTCATCGCTGCTGATGTGACAATGAGGCAAGCAAACCCTTCCACGTTAGAAGAGCCACAGGGTCCCACAACTGGGCAACAAGGGTGACTGCTGCAGGGCCAGCAGCAACATTCAAAATCCCAACAACCATGGCTCTACAGAAATCAGACAGAATGTCCAAATCTCCTCCAGCAGCAAAACGAAGGGCTGCAATGTCATGGGGCACAACGGACCAACCAATACACTTGCTCCATCTGAACACAATGCGACATAAACAACCCAGCAATCAGGGTTTGTAGAATGACGTCTTCCAAAATTGCTCCCAGACCTCTTGGGATGCCCAAAACGAGTGTTTTCAGCCTGTTTTGAGGCCGTCCTGCCCTGTGTGGCCCCCGAACAGTCCCGAAACCCTTTGAAAACGGGCCATTTGGCGCCCATAAGTGCGTTAAAAATGGGGTCAACAACGGATTTTTCCAGAAATGATGGGGCTGTGTTGGTCCCATGTTCAGTCGGTTTTGCCATGTACGTATGGCATGCCCATGTTTGAGGAGTCCCAGGGTGAATCCCCTCTATTTTGAAAATAGAGGGGTGGGGAATCCATTTTTGAAGATTTTGGGGCCTGTCCGTAAATCCTCTGCCCAGAGATTCCGATTTTGTATCATTTTTGCCATGTTTTCACCAACATCTGGCAAGGCTGCATCCCGGGCATCTTACAGGCCCGATTCCTTCAAAATAGTGTCAATGGGAGGTCATATTCATTCAGAGTAGATTTGTTGCGTCTGATGTGTAGAAGCCATGTGCAAAGTGGCTCGACTCAACTCAACAATACTTGGCACAACCATCATGGGCACCCCCCATGGTGCTGCCAGTTCGCATCAGGCTGCACAGGGGTGTTAGTGTTCAGATTAGCCAACATATCATTGGGATGAGGGGAGCTACTTTGCACATGGCTTCTAAACATTAAAATGCAACCAATCCACCCTCAATGACTTGACCACTCACTGACAATATGTCGGAGGATTTGGGGGGGGGGGGGGGGGAGCAAGGTCGAGACGCCGGGAGCTGAGCCAACAGCAGGTCGAAACCATGAAAAGTTCAAAATTGCGTCTTCGGTACTCAAAAATATGGCCTCAGGACCCCCCATGACGGATACCTCTTCGAATATCCCTTTTTTTTGGAGATTTCAGCCCCCCCCCCCCCCCCAGTGACAATAATCTTAAGCAATTCGGCCGAAAAATTGACAACCCGTTTTGTGGATTACCCCCTCCCGTTTCTACAACGCGTATTTCTGTGTTCTACAATGCACAGTATTGCCTACACTGCATATTTCGTTTTCTACAAAATGACATGACACACACTATAATTTCCACAATACGTAGTAAAGCGTTCTCCAACGCGCGATATATTTTCCACACGGCATATCAAATTTCATGCAAAAATGTTACATTCTCTACAATGCGCATTCAATTGGCTACAATGCAGATTACATCTTCTACAACACACACTACATTTTCTTCGACATGCATTGACCTTTCTGCAACACACGCTACACTTTCGTTCGATTGTGTACCATTTCCACAACACGCCTTGCATTTTCTGCAGCACATGTCAACCACATTTTCTGCACTCCACATTGCAATTTCTGCAACGTGGTACAGCCTCAACTGCTGATGGTGCATACCTCGATCCACTCCTTGCGGGTCTTCTGCTTTGGATGCCCAGCAAAGATGAAGCCATATCCTGAATAAGACACAGTCAAGATGGCCATTGGTTTTGAGAGAAATACCATGACCGGAGATTCGTTGCTCTGGGATTGCTCACCAAGTAATGGGGCTAAACCACAGGAACTAGAGGAAAAGTGTGGTGCATAATTGTGTGTGTGTGGGAAATTGCCAAAAAGGCTCAGTAAATGTGCTGGTGAGTACTTCTGGGCGTATTGGTGGGTGAGAGTGTGTCAGTTGTCCATGTGATCACAAGGGGTGCTTCTGCCCCTGTGGCATCCCTGCCATGCTGGCGATGGCAACCTGTTCATGAAGGCCCTCCCAAGACTGTGAAGATATAGAGGGGGCTCGCCACTACCACTGATGTGGCAAATGTAGCACCGGGCCAGGAGGTTCCGGGCCACTGAGTCTTCTGAGGGGGGAGAGGAGGGGAAAGGGGCACAGGAATTCGGGAACGATGGGTCATTGAGCCACCAAATATCCCGTCAGATATTACAGTCTGCATTACAACAGCCCTCTGTCCTTCACTACAGCAACGAAGCAAGCAAGCAACAAGCAAGTCCACTGGCAGCTGTGTCAATCACCCCATCCCAACGCTGTGGGCTCAACTCTACTCCTGTCCCCTTATGCAACCACATGTGCCCTGCCCTGCCGTAACCTGCCCTGACCTGAACAATCGCTGTGGGCTCCAAATTGGGAAAACACCCTGTGGAAACCGTCCAGTTCGGCGACGTCCGTCCAGTCAAGTGTGCCCCAAACCGGCCACAGCGCAGATTTAGCGGTGAGTGTGCCACAGTTTCACTTCCCTTGCTGCGCCATTGAGGGTTGTTCCAGCCTCTACCTCCAAGACAACTCTGGGTCACGCCTCAATAACTGCCCCACGTGTCACAGGCCGCCCAACTTGTCCGATGGTGCCTCGAAGGCTCCTTGTGTTTGCAGTTGTTGCATCCAACAAAGGCGAATCTGCTAATTTGTGCTTGAATGCTGCACATTTGGGACTTTGGTGCCAAAACTTCCGCCGTAGTTTTGTGGCATATGCCTGTGGCAGGCGTTTTTCTTTTGTCAAGTGCCTTGAGGTCCTCACATGCACAACTCCCAGCGATGGACTTGGACACTTGTGCTTCTCCTTTTGCTTGATCTCACTTGGGGTTCCGCCCACTTCAGAGGGCAAGTCGCAGATGAAAAAACCAACCTTGTTCAGCGACTAGCCACAAGTTCCAACTTTCAACACGGCTCCGCAGAGCGTGAGGCGACCTATTTCGCCACGGTGGACGATATCTTTGGCTGTATGGCTCGGAATCCGAATTTGACGGCACGTACTCTGACCGCCACCACCCCCACTTTTTGCAATCTGGACCCTGTCCAGCGTGTCCCTAACCCCATCCCAATCGCTGGACATACCCTGCCCAAATGACTCTCCAAAGGTGCCCCAACGCGGACCATTGGAGCTATATTCATGCGCCAAAGTGCACGCACAAGCGCATACATGCAAGCCTACCCGCACCTAGGCCGAACATGCACATCGCGCACTGATACCATTCAGGTGGGGCCCACGCGAACTCTGAGATCATGCTGCTGCTGGGCACTGTGCCGTGGTCCAGCAGATGAGCCACGAAAGCCTCCGTGACGATCAGAATGTTGTTGTGCACTGCTTTGTCGTAAGCTTGGGTGGTGTGCCCTTTCTCACCACAGACCAAGTGGGTTACCTGCCAGGACATTGGGACGGAGGCTGTTGGAACGATTCCATCATCTGACATGGGCATGCAACTCAAAGATGTGGTACTTTCGTGTCCTCTCTACAGCTTCGTATAGTGCAATGAAAACGCATTTTTTACGATGGCTGCTGGTAAAGAGGTTGCGGATAGGTGTTATTGCAACGCGTAGACACAGGTCATGCTTTTGCACTTCGCGCAGCACACGTCTGCGCTGTCCCCAGCATCCAGGGACGAATTTGGTGAAAATAACATAAAAAGAAGAGAAAGATGATGCACAAGCAACTTGCACCACCATGCATGGCAAATCTGTTTCAGAAATTTCGATTATTCCACTCTTGTGGCTCAAAACAGCCAAGCCCTTCAGGATCACAATGGCAAGGGTAGAATCCTGTGCCGATAGCTGAACCCCCCCCTTGCCCGAAAAACAGCTGTCGAAAATTTCATTATTTTTCGGGCCCCGGCTTGACAACACCTTAGTCTCCTTTGGGCCATTGTCCTATGTAATAAGGTGGTGCTCATATCTAGACTCAACATTTACATAGCCACTGATATTGCATGCTCTGTGTGTTGCGTCTCCCCCAATTGTTGTGTCCGTGGTCAACAATGATGTCCTAGGTGCAAGCACTTCCATTTTGCAAACTTCGCTCAAGTTTGCATACCAACAATCCCAGATTCCAACATTGTGCCCAAATTTCCCATGCACAGTTTGGTGTCAAAGCACAAACCTCAATGTGATGACGCTCATGCACTGTACCTATTCTCAAGTGCCTGGCACCTTTTGGCCCAAGTGGGTGGATGGCTAACACAAAATGTGCGGCATGTGTGTGATTGAGCATTCAAGCATTGTCTACATAGGCTTTGCAATGATGCATCTACACTCCATCTACCACATACACACACGAGCAAGAGGATAAATAATGGCCAAATGAGTCACACAAGGTAGCAACAAGGCCACTGCCTTGTCCAATTGGCAAGTCAAACACACACAACACTCAAACAACACAATACCAACACAAAAAAAAGACAACACAAAACAAGAAAGCACAAAAGGTGGTAAGCATGCAACTTATTCTAGGACACCTACAAACCGCCACAAATACCCAAACTCAACAAACAACAGACCACACAAAGAAATTACGCCTGCATAAAAAAAGGGCCAGCAACTATTAACTCCAACAGCTGGCGGGCAGGCTTGCGGCGGAATTGACCTAACGGCTGGCCACCACCAACAACACTATGTTGACATAGCCCAAAGAAAGACCGCCCATGTGGTTCAAGGTCATGCCCATGTTATAGCAGCCCCGCCCCCCCCAAAAAAATTGGGCATCTATCCTACCACACATTGCAACTGTGGAGTCTTTTGCATTGCAAGCTGGACAGGTTTTCATGAAAGTAACCAAAAAAAGAGCAAATTCGTGCTTCTGCTTTGGGGAGCAAGCTCTTTCCTCGCTGTGTCTTTTTCCCAATCAGGGTCTTTGGTGGCTTCAACACAGAGCACGAGGGCATCTGGTGGCCAAACGCGACTCCTTGAGTGTTGAACGGAATATTGAGAACGACTTGGAACTGTACACAAATGTGCAGTGCACATAAAAAAAGAGCATCCTCCAAGCATCCGTCCGACGCAACGACACAAACAACGTGCGCGAAACAAGCTTCACCTGCAAGGAACGAGTGGAAGCACGTCCTCGTCAGGAATAGTCGACGTACGATGTGCGAAAGCCGTCGAAGAACTGCAGAGACGAATTCACGACCTTGTGGCGGCACTCTGAAGACAAAAACAACATTGTGGACTTCTCTGGCACTTGGTAGAGCTGGTGTTTTGTGTGCATTGCTGGATTCGGACCCCTTGGAGCTACATACTGGATGCAAACAAAAAAAGGATGCATTTGAACTGTGTTGAACTCTCCACTGTTTGAACACAAAGCAACACAAAAAAGGTAACGACACAAATTCGTGCTTCTGCTTTGGGGAGCAAGCTCTTTCCTCGCTGTGTCTTTTTCCCAATCAGGGTCTTTGGTGGCTTCAACACAGAGCACGAGGGCATCTGGTGGCCAAACGCGACTCCTTGAGTGTTGAACGGAATATTGAGAACGACTTGGAACTGTACACAAATGTGCAGTGCACATAAAAAAAGAGCATCCTCCAAGCATCCGTCCGACGCAACGACACAAACAATGTGCGCGAAACAATCTTCACCTGCAAGGATTCGCGAGGCACGAATGGAAGCATGTCCTCGTCAGAAATAGTTGACGTATGACGTACGAAGCCGTCTCGTACGAAGCCGTCTAAGTGAGAGTTCGCGACCTCGTCGAGGCACTCTGAGCGATGAGAGCTAGCCACGTCTCGGACCTCTTGAACGTTGAAGGAATCCGTCTGGTGGCAAGCCACCACGTCGGTAGGCACGTCGGAGTGATCGTTGAAAACAGACAACCCGTACTTGGAAATGGTCCGGGCCAACACGTGTATCTCGTCACCAGCAATCAAATACAGAATGGGAATCCCCCGAGCTCCCAGCTCCCCCGAGTCTCGCTTTGCCTGCTTCCCCAAGCGTAGCTCGGGGCATAAAAAGGTACGGCGGATCCCCCAAAATTCGCTTCGCCTGCACGGCTCCCCCAAGCGCAGCTCCGGCCATAAAAAGGTAAGGCAACTCCCCCGAGTCTCGCTTCGCCTGCAAGGCTCCCCCAAGCGCAGCTCTAGGCATCTCCACAAGTCCCATGTTCTGGTGGAGAGACCTTGAGCAAAAAGGTAAGGTGAAGGCACACCCAACAAAGAGCAAAGGTAAAGGTCAGAGGTAAAAGGTCAAAGTGCACACAACAAAGAGCAAAGGTCAAGTTCCAAGGTCAAAGGTCACAAGGGTGCAAGTCAGTTTGGAGATGATGCAGGTCACTGTGGAGAAGGTGTAACTGACAGCAAGCAGTAAAGGCAAAAGAAAGCACCTAGCAGCCTACAATGCGACGACCAAACATGCCAACTAATTTGCCTAACTGCAATAATTATGTATTATGTATACATGAACTAACAAGCGTAGCGTCATGACACAAGAACTTTTGCGGAGTAGCTGCGGAGTAGCGGCACGAGCAGACAATTGGGTTTACGGTGGGTGCAAAAGTATTGAAATGCCCTCCCTTTAGCATTTACAGCATGAGGGCAAACACCTACGTACTATGCAATTGAACTTTATGACACTTGCTACTAACATCGGTGCTTGCACTCCATCATTTTGCGTTGATTCCAAAGCACAATATGCGGGTGAGACACATGCAGCCCATCCATATCCTCAAAGCTTCACGATGCGTGACACTCAGATGGTTTATGTTCATCCTTGCTTCAAGAGACAAATACAAAACCTTAAGGCTCCCAATTAGGAGGTGTGTTCAAATTCACCCGGATAGTACATGGAAGGGTGAATTGTACAACACAATGCAAAGCAAGCGAGCAGCGCTCAAAAGCTCAAAGACATGGAACTCGATATAGACAGCAAAATGCGGTGCCCCATGTGCTGCTGGTCTCAACACCAATAATCTGATGGGGGGCACGGTACAAAAGGGATTGAAAACAGGAAAATGGACGACCCTTGGACGTCTCAGTTTGAATGGCATCGCATCTATACCATAAACAATTTGTCATTTGGGGCACGCCAACTCTTCGGCAATCGCGAAGTCTCCCGAGGCAGAAGGAATACCTTCTCGAGCCTTCCGTAGGATGGGATCAAAATTTTACCCGCGCCCGCAAGGGTCGGCCAAAACCAAAACCAAACAAAACCAAAATTTGGTGCCACGCACAGGTTAGCAGCTGCTACAAGCGGAAAAGTAAGGATGCGGGCTTCAATGGGGGAGAGCTGATGAAAATGTTCTCAAATAAAATGCATCCGGGCTGCACCCGTGACAAGTGGTAAAAGAGCCTTCTCCGTTCTCAAATTGTGCAATGCCAGTAAGGGAAACCACTTCAAGTGATAGCGACATCCACACGATGCAAGCCAATCCACCCTCCACCATTGAGTGCAAAAAGTCCAAGATATCGCACTTTTGATGCCAATTCAAACGAAAGCGGATGGTTCGCCGCTGCTGTGCATAGCGCATGACGTCGTGCCTGCAAAATCGTTCAAAAACCCAGTTCAGCCGCAAACGGTGGTCACTAGCGAAAAAACATGAACACGACTCTCCAATACGGCCATGTGGTTGGTCGGCATGGCAAATCCCTGCTCTGGCACTCCCGGGAACCTAGTGACTTGGGAGGGAATGGGCCCAATTGTGGTGGTAGCTCACGTGTTCCCTTTGCAAGATTTTGTCCTTCATGCAAAACGGAAAATCTTTGAATCTTTGAATTGAGCCGCCAACCTAAGCTTGGTTGGGGTTTGGATACATGTGAAAAATCCCTAGATCATCGAACAAAGGTTCTGTACTCCGTTTCCCATCCGGAGCCCCCGTTTGGCGCGAAGATTTCCCCGACAACTTTACCACAAGAGCACACACCCGAGGCATTCGTTTAGGGGAATTAGACGCAAGGTTTTGGTGGAAGCCCCGTTTTTGGTGCGGGAACATGCATCGAGTTTACTGAAGACGTGCCGCGAGGTACATGTTGCTTCACGGATGAACTTGCCGTGACCGGCAGTGCTGAGGATGGCCTGAAGGGAGACGGGGCACGCAGTTTGCGCTCTTGTTGCACCGTGAGAGCGTGTGCTGGTGAGGGTTGTACTTGTTGGGGTACATAGGCTCACCACCACTAGCGGAACACCACTCCGCTGTTGGACAGAGTGTTTGCACTTCGTGCTGAAAGGGGTATTGCCGTGTGGATCCCCAAGGGAATGTGCATATCCCAAGATGTTCCCTTCATAAAGTCCGTTCCGGACCCTGGCAACTCATTCCATTTGAAAAACTCCGTTCCAGCTAAACTCCATTCCATTCCATTTTGAAACTCCTATCCCAAGATCTCGAATATTCTTGTCGTACTGCAGAATTTGTGTTAAATAAGGAATAATAATGGCCTCGGCCACCGCGGGCTTTTTTCCTTATCCTTATGTTCTAATAATGTGTTTTGTAGAGCCAGGATGTTTTCCTAATTTTCTAATGGAGCCCAACCTCAGGGATGTATTTTGATGTGTTCCTCATTCTTTGCTTCGCCGCCTTCGGCGGTATTGTTCCTTGAATGAATGCACATAAGCATGCATGGGCACAAAGCAGGCACAAAGCGTAAGAGGGAATTCTGAATGTGCTAAGCACGGCTAACCAAGGACGTGCAGCGAATCACGTCGCACATCTGCTCCCACCAAGTATGTCAGAGCCGACTTGTGCCGAGGCTGAGCCTTTTGGGCAGTGATCGAGTAAGGCAAGCCCAAGGCACCAAAACCAGAGCGGCAATTTCATGAACGCAAATTCGGGGTGCGAAGCACAAAAAGTTTTTTCCCACCTAGTGCTGTAGTGTGTCTCCAAGCACTTGTTGTGGAATCCGTCCCCTGGAGTTGAGGCACCGGCACTTTAATGAGGATAGTGATGAGGATGATGAGAATGACCCAGCTTGGGTTGATTTCATGGTAGAGATGGGGAGGAAGATGAGGAGGTTCAAGAGGAGGAGGACGATGACAATCAATTGCCGACCAATCTTGCTGATTGATAGCTTTAAAGCTACTACCACCCGCGGTGGACGAAGTACATGCATTCGACCCAAGTACTCATGAGTTTAGTGTCACATGTGGACAACGCCGATGTTTTGGCTGCTGTCGGATCTGTGGCAGATTGAAACTCAGGTATCACACCTGGGTGATCGATCAATCACTCTACTGTATATACAGGTCAACACAGTCAGGCACCGTTTTGGTGCCTTCGCGGTCCCCACAGTAGCCACAGAAACGGTCAAGCGGGTAACCGGGCAGATCACGGAGTGTCAAACCACCAGGTGCCAGTATGCAATTTGCAGCCTATAGGACGCACTAGAGTTTTCACAGCGCAGATAATTCCCCGTAAATTCGCGGTACGTCTCTGGACGATGTCTGTGGTGGGGAGTTTTCGCACACAGCGCAGATAATTCCCTGTAAATTCGCGGTCGTCTCTGGACGATGTCTGTGGTGGGGAACTTCTGACACATTTGTGGGATGCGGCTAAGTAAGGGATAAGTCCCTTACTGAGCCGCGTCATCTTTTCTCCTCAGTACCTGACAGGACATTCAGGAATTGACACAATGTTGGAACCGGATTTTCTAGGATCACATTCCTGATTCTGATTTCTATCTATTGCAGAAATTTGGCAATTTCAGAATGCAGACTAGGGGCCCAAAAAAAAGAAAAGTGAATGATGTTGATTGTTTCGACAGTGCTATCCCATTACATCGTCTAAATGTATCATTTCAATGAGACAATCCATGGTTATGCTTTTTTTTTATCAATTCAAAGATTCAAAGATTTTCCGTTTTGCATGAAGGACAAAATCTTGCAAAGGGAACACGTGAGCTACAACCACAATTGGGCCCATTCTCTCCGTATGTCCCCATGGCCGTACCAAGAGGACGCAAAAGTTTCGCCGAGTCGCTTCTTCCTCCCAAGTCACTAGGTTCCCGGGGAGTGCTAGAGCAGGGATTTGCCATGCCGACCAACCACATGGCCGTATTGGAGAGTCGTGTTCATATTTTTTCACTAGTGACCACCGTTTGCGGCTGAACTGGGTTTTTGAACGATTTTGCAGGCACGACGTCATGCGCTATGCACAGCAGCGGCGAACCATCCGCTTTCGTTTGAATTGGCATCAAAAGTGCGATATCTTGGACTTTTGCACTCAATGGTGGAGGGTGGATTGGCTTGCATTGTGTGGATGTCGCTATCACTTGAAGTGGTTTCCCTTACTGGCATTGCACAATTTGAGAACGGAGAAGGCTCTTTTACCACTTGTCACGGGTGCAGCCCGGATGCATTTTATTTGAGAACATTTTCATCAGCTCTCCCCCATTGAAGCCCGCATCCTTACTTTTCCGCTTGTAGCAGCTGCTAACCTGTGCGTGGCACCAAATTTTGGTTTTGTTTGGTTTTGGTTTTGGCCGACCCTTGCGGGCGCGGGTAAAATTTGATCCCATCCTACGGAAGGCTCGAGAAGGTATTCCTTCTGCCTCGGGAGACTTCGCGATTGCCGAAGAGTTGGCGTGCCCCAAATGACAAATTGTTTATGGTATAGATGCGATGCCATTCAAACTGAGACGTCCAAGGGTCGTCCATTTTCCTGTTTTCAATCCCTTTTGTACCGTGCCCCCCATCAGATTATTGGTGTTGAGACCAGCAGCACATGGGGCACCGCATTTTGCTGTCTATATCGAGTTCCATGTCTTTGAGCTTTTGAGCGCTGCTCGCTTGCTTTGCATTGTGTTGTACAATTCACCCTTCCATGTACTATCCGGGTGAATTTGAACACACCTCCTAATTGGGAGCCTCGTGTTTTGTGCTTGCTCAAAACACGGGTTTAACTTAATTACCTCTTCATTAGGCATTTGTCAGTTTGTTCCCTTTTTGCCATGTCTGGGCTTCACGGGAGCAGCGGGATGCAAGAGGACGCAATTTTTGTGTCCGACGATTCACACGCGGAATCGGGTACGGCCAAGGAATTGGCCGAGTTGAAGGCCATGCTCCGTCGACAGGATGCGGAGGTGGAGCGCTTGAGGGTACAATTAGCCGCCACGGAGATTGAAAAGCGCAAGGACACGGAAATCCCGGACCTCAACTTGGATGGGATAGAGGAGTTTTTGAAGAAGGAAAGAGTCACGGTTTGGATGAAGGATGCATGTGCGGTATTAAAGAAGTATGTGACGGCGGTTCCGAAGCCGAGTAGGCCAGCAGACGTGGGAGGTAAGCAAGGAGAACAATTAAGTCTCGGAGATGCGTTGGCGTACAGAATGTGGAAAGTCCTCATTGTTGCACATGCGACTTACGTGAAGAGGTATTCGCCGGGACAAGCATCGGGGCCCAAAGGAAAGTCGGAAAATTTTGATGAGGCCATGGCGAGTGGCGGGGATTCCTGGAGATATATAACTGCTAAGATCTGTTCACATAGACGCGTACGTGTTGAAATCTCAACACGTACGCGTTGGTTTTTTCTTTGTTGGAAATTTGTCATTTTTCATGCAAAATTCATGTGTGGGGTATCACCTTACCCAACCCAACCCCTCTTTGCCCTTTCCCTACACCACTGGGTGCCACTGCAAACATTGCCGACCGTAGGTCGCCTTCTCCCTCTGCAGAGTGTCCCGAAAACCATACTGAATTTCCCAAAACAAGAGTATTCAATTCAAGAAACGGGACGGGGTAGCCTACTGGTTATCCAAGGCCGGAGACTGGATACCGGTGGATGCACAACCCAGCGAAGATTGCCGTAGATGCACGGCGGCGGGAAAGCTGGAGAACTTGCGGTACTGGTGTTTCCGGTGCCCATTGTGGTCGTGACGAGAAAACCCGTGGCGGTATCGGGATGCCGTCGCGGGGATCGAACCACCGGGAGAGCAGAGGCCGACGTACCGGTGGTTGGCGCTTGAGTTTGAGTCGCACCGACGTGAGGAAGAACCCACAACACCTGTGGGTGTTGCAATTCGGGGTTGGAAGCCGTCTACGACGGCTGGATACGCGTCCAGTTTGCGAAGGTTGGGAGACCTTGAGGAATCCTTGGGAGAAGAGGGCAACTTGCCTTCCATCCTATCTCGGAAACTCGCTCAGCACGTTCAAAATGGTGGCAGCTCAAGTGGGGCGAGAGGCATCATCTCGGTAGTGCGGGCTTGTGAAGACCTCCAAATGGCTGCAGGGGTCGTCAAACCACTGCATTGGCGGCTTGCTAAAGCGGGGGCCCAAGCGGGAGTCCAAGAATATGCAAGTCCTGTACTGCTGCGTCATTTGGTGGATAGAACGACTTCGGATGGCGAAAGGGCGGTCGTGGCAATGGCCCTGGTGTCATATGTTTGTTTTCTTAGAGTGGCGGAGGCTGCTAGCGTACGTGTTGGGGATGTACGTGACAGCAGTTATTTGGTTTTTTGGAATAGTAAGACAGGACATGAAGGGTGGCAGAGGAGGCCGGTGCCTCCTTGGGTCAGGCCGTTTGTTGAGTGGCTTCACGACTGGGCTGAGGGACGAGGGTGCGCCAGGGACGACTTGCTCTTTCCTGCAGGGGCTCCTCAGCTCGAGAAAACAATGGCGGACTTGGTGCGTGGGACGGCATGGTCCCGACATCGGTGGCACTGTTTCCGACGTGGAGGAGCTGCAGCGTGCTGGAAGAGAGGACCGGCCCTGCCTCATTTTAAATGGTGGGGCAGATGGGTAGCAACGGCGACGGCAATGGCGTATGCGCTTGGGTACCGAGATGAAGAGGTTGTGGCCCCGCTTTGTCTACCACAGGTTTGGGGTTCCGTATCAGCGGCAGCTTTCGCGGATCCGCAGCAAGTATGGGGAGACATCATGTTCGATGAGCGGCATCAGGACAAAAACCGGCCGGTGTGGGGCCGGAGCGAGCGACGCCGAGCAGCGCCCAGTATGTTCAGGGGTAAGAGATTTGCAGGGGAACCGAGATCTGATGCGGCAGACTTGGGCAGTTCATCGGAGGACACGGGATCAGGAGTATCGGCCGATGATGGGCCGAGTGTGCGTTCGGGTGTCCGGAGGACTGCAGAGGTTGTTCCAGCGCCAGAGGCAAGAAGGAGTTCAAGAGCAGGACCGACGATGGGGAGGCCAGGTGTCGCTGAGCGGGGACTTGCGGGTCCTGCCGGTCCACTCCCCAGCGGGGGATCGGATGCCAGCGATGCAGCGAGTGCTGGGCAGCAAGTGCCCGGCAATGGAGGAGAGAGGGCAAAGTTCAGATTCACGGCGCCGCCGCCGGGACGACCAAAGGCGCCAACGAAGTCGGGGCCATGGCGGTCAGCCGCTGAGCCTGCCCGAGGGCACCGAGGAGTCAAGCGTACGGTGGGTGGCAGAGCCCTTTCAGTACCAGCAGGCCGGAAGGGTGGCGCGGCGGTGGCGGTGGCGACGCCTTCAACGAGACGCCCGGTTACCACAAGGGTGGCGGGAGCTACACGACGACCGCGGCACAGCGATGGAGAGTCCGGACCGGGACGGAAGCGATCCAGGACTCTACCCAGTGGAGCCGGCAGCACCAGGGGGGGGGCTCGCCAGCAACGGTGACCAGCCCCTGGGCTCCCCCTTGAGAGTGCCTGGGATTCTGGGGGGTTGGGTGGGCACGGAGGCTGGCCTGCATCTTAAAGGTGTAATTCTCCTGACCATCATGGCTGTGCTGACCCAACACTTCTGGTGGCTCAAGTGTAGGCTACAGTGTGCAGTAGGGGTTCTGGTGCGTCGTCTGTGGATACTGTTGAATCGCATTATTTCTGTTTGTGAGGACTTTCGGTTGGATGAGCCACTGGGGATTTGCCTGATGGCAGTACAGTACCTCTCGCCAGGGGTTTGGGATTCTGTTAATCACCTCTCCACCTCTCCCAAGCCTAGGGAAGCGAAGGTCACCCCGGAGATTTTGGAGGCTGGTATAGGTAATGTGGGGTGCTATGCGATGTCTGAAGCGGAATGGGATGCTGCGGTGCCCCCGGAGTTTTTGGAATTCATGAGAACTTTTGATCTGCGGGAGGCTGACAGGGGAAATGGGAGGGTGCGAGCAACGGTGAGTGGAATGACGGACGCCATTCGAAGGACTGGTGTTTTACATGATGAATCACCCTCTCTACCGCCAACCTGTTTTCCTTTTGTAATACCCAAAAATGATATTAAGCGCTCCTTGATTTTAAGTTGCGTGGGTATTCACAGGGGATTGCATCTCAAGCCACCAAAGTTTTCACTAGCGTCTTGGGAGGGAATAGGTAGATGGATGGCGGAGCAGCCGGCTGGGGTGGAACTGTACGGTACTCATATCGACCTCTCTAATGCCTTCTGGTCGTTCCTGTTACCCAGAAAAGCGAGGCGAATTTTCCGCTTCTTTACCCACCAGAAGGGGGGGCTCGTGTCGCTGGACCGCCTCCCGTTTGGGTGGGCCTTTTCGCCCTATCTGTGTCAGGAGATATTGGGGCGGGTGGTGGGAGATGCAGTGCCGGATGGGGTCTTTTTGGTGCATTACTTGGATGACTTTATTTTGTTATCCAGCGACAAACCCCTGCTTGGGACAACCACGAGTCACTTGAAAGATCGTATCGTGCGGGCGGGATTCTTGGTTAGTGCTAAGAGCACACTGAGCCCCGTCCAGAAGCTACAGGCCTTGGGGAAGGTGGTTGATTTGAAAGAACGTTCCATCCAAGTGCAGCCTTTTGTGTTCCTCCAGTTCCTGGTTGCGTGGTTGCGACTGGCCACGGGGGCGTACTCGAAGCGGCGGCTGGACAAGCTGCTGGGTACCCTGCAGTGGCATTTAGGGCCACGACGCGGGTTTTCAGGGGTGCTCGCAGGAGCGTATGCCTGGTCGAGATTTGGACCGGAAAGGGCGCCAGCCACCCCTGTTAAAGTGTTGGAGGGATTGGCGACAGCAATTGCGCGCATAGGCCAGAAGTGGAGACCGCTGTCGGAGTCGCGCATGCGAAGGGTACGGCAGCTGGGAGGTTGGTGCCTCTCTGAAAGGCCGGCATCTAGAGGCGATTTGTTTGGGGCTGTGATATTGGTGGATGCCGCCAAAGACGGTGTTTGCTACAGGGTGGGTGGTGTGTTGCCTGCTAACCAGTCTGTGCGAACATGGGTATGCCCGGACGGACCCTGTAACCAGCAGGTGGCGGAGCTCATGGGCATAGCGTGGGCGGTGAGATTGGCGGTGCGGTTGGGTTGGAAGGTTTTCACTGTCTTCGCCGACAGTATGGTGGGCATTGCTCAGGTGAGGGGTTTGAAGGCAGCATCCCATCTGCGTACCCAGTTGCGTGTGTTGCGCGCACTGACGTGGGTGCTGTATAACACAGGAGTGATAGTACGTCTAATTTGGGTGCCGTCAGAGCTTCATCCTGCCGATCCAATGAGTCGAGTGGACATGGATTTCGGGGGGCGGGTGCACCAAGCTGAGTTGGAGGCGTGGGAGAGATGGCGAGTATTGCAGAAGTATCCTGAACTCTGCTGGGTGCAAGGCCTAGCTTATGTATGACGCCCACCTGGGTCGCGCCGCGGGTGTCAGAAGCCAGCCTGGTAAAGCTTTCCAGTGAGCCGAGGCAAGCATTGTTTAGTATTGTTTCGTGCATGCACTAGGGTTAAACTCGTGTTTTGAGCTTGCTCAAAACACTGGTTTAACTTAATTACCTCTTCATTAGGCATTTGTCAGTTTGTCCCCCCCCCCCCCACCCCCTGCCACTAATCGGGGCGGGTTTCTGCCACACTTCATAGCTGTTTTGTGGAGTGGGAGCGGTGGGATGTCCAGCTTAAGAGCGACAGTAGTGGGCGCAGGGGGGGGGTTTGAAGGTGAGAGGGTGGCCTGCTCTGACCCCACCCACCCACCCCCTGCCGCGATTGAGTTACATCCGCGCATGACCAGCTATGATGGGCAGGGACGGGGCACTGTATGTTGAATGTATCTTTGCTTTCGTCGGCGGGACATGACAGAATACGCGGGTGAGTGAGTGCGTGAACGTGTGGGTATTGGTCGGGTCCCCTGCGGGGAGGCGAACGCTGTCGGTCACAACGATGTTATACTGGCCACTACGGTGGCAACTGAACAGGCCAGTGAGCCGAGGCAAGCATTGTTTAGTATTGTTTCGTGCATGCACTAGGGTTAAACTTAAGGTTTTGTATTTGTCTCTTGAAGCAAGGATGAACATAAACCATCCGAGTGTCACGCATCATGAAGCTTTGAGGACATGGATGGGCTGCATGTGTCTCACCCGCATATTGTGCTTTGGAATCAACGCAAAATGATGGAGTGCAAGCACCGATGTTAGTAGCAAGTGTCATAAAGTTCAATTGCATAGTACGTAGGTGTTTGCCCTCATGCTGTAAATGCTAAAGGGAGGGCATTTCAATACTTTTGCACCCACCGTAAACCCAATTGTCTGCTCGTGCCGCTACTCCGCAGCTACTCCGCAAAAGTTCTTGTGTCATGACGCTACGCTTGTTAGTTCACAAAATCATTGTTTTCCATTATTTAAATTATGTATTATGTATGTTCATGTATTACATATTATTCATTTCGTTTATTTACATGTAAAACGTGCAAGTAACCCGTTTTACCGGCACGAAAACGGGCTATTAACCCGTTTTTCTCGGCCATGTAACCCGTTTTACTGCCGAAAAAATAGGTGCTGTTTCTATTTTGTTTTTGGTTGCAAAGGCAATGCCATAGACTCCGGGTACCATGGACGCATCCCTACAACCCTTGGACTCGAGTCCGGAGACTCCACCCCAATAGGCTATGGTCCGACAGTCCAATCCCCCATCGTCCTCAGCATATGTATGCCTTGCAACAGAAGACATATTAAGGATGACTCTATGTATCTGGCATATTCATCACCAAGACCATGTCTTATGTGACTGCACTACATTTGGTACCGAATTCAAGTAGGTTTGAAATAAATACGGTCCCTACTTACTGTGGCATGGACAAGGGCGTGGCTATGACAAAGGCGAGGGGTACCTTGTTTGACACAGCCACCTACCATGAGCTACTGCATCACTACTACGGAAACCTACTATGGAAAGGCACACAAACGGTGTTGTTTCTATTTTGTTCCTAGTTGCAAAGGCAATGCCTCAGACTCCGGGTACCATGGACGCATCCCTACAACCCTTGGACTCGAGTCCGGAGACTCCACCCCAATAGGCTATGGTTCGACAGTCCAATCCCCCATCGTCCTCAGCATATGTTTGCCTTGCAACGCCAAGCGCAGGGAGCAAAAATTCAGAAGTGGTCCCCAACAAAGGGGAGCAAAATCAGAAGTGGCTACCTCACCCCTGCCTTCTCGGGGGCCAAAAAGGGGGCGGAAATGCTATGGTGCCCCTGCATTCTCGGGGATCCCCAACGCCAAGCGCGGGGAGCAAAAATTCAGAAGTGGTCACCAACAAAGGGGAACAAAATCAGAAGTGGCTACCTCACCCCTGCCTTCTCGGGGGCCCAAAAGAGGGCGGGTATGCTTTGTCACCCCATTCTCGGGGATCCCCAACACCAAGCGCGGGGAGCAAAAATTCAGAAGTGGTCCCCAATAAAGTAGAACTAAATCAGAAGTGGCTACCTCACCCCTGCCTTCATGGGGGCCCAAAAGAGGGTGACGTATTCTTTGTGGCGTTTTGGCGACATTCTCGAATCCCCTCGTAATTCCATTTGAGTCCACACGGGCAAGGGAATGGTGACACAAGTGGGCGGTCAGGTTCACGCAAGCCGGGGGTCAGAACCCGCTCCCCAGTCGCCACGTGTGAAACCGAAACAGGGCATTCCCGCAGACATACAAATGAACCCACGAGGCACACGCAGAGCGTTGCTAAAGGGTGGGGCTGAGCTGTGCGGGGGGGACCCCAACCCCGCAGAGGATTGTGAGGCCTTTGTCTTCACATGGGACGGGGCACAACAAACCCGACTGAAACCCCCCGTTCCCAGAAGACCAACAAATGCCATACTACTGCAGCTGTACATTGGGGGGGGGGGGGGGTGGCAGGACAGGGCAGACAGGGGACTAGGGCCCGAACCCACTCCCATGTCCCATCTCCACCCGCGCTTCTTATTGCCATCCCTGACCGTCCTTGTCGGCCAATGGACAATGCGGCCCAATCACTTACCGGGGGCTTTGGGGGGGGTGTTAGATCCCCCCCACCCCACCCCCCACCCGCGAGATGTTGAGTTGTGAAGCAAAATTCTGGGCACCCGCCTAAAATGGTAAAAAAAAATCAACCAATTGAAGACAGCCTTTGACGAAGGTGTGGGGGTCTGTAAAGGGGGGACGGGGTGCGGACGTACTCCGCGGCCGCCATCTCCATCGTGGCTAAGCGCCAGTGAACATCAAAGCCCAGAGGAACCCACGCCCACGGCAGGTATTCGTCTCCGCAAAGCACGGGGTCTCTGGGGCTGAGGTGATCGTACAGTCGACGTGCTCCAGGACCCCTACAAGCTGCCCCATGACTGCCAAGCGGTGGATACCGATGCCTTCGACTTCATCCAGCGTCATCTCAAAGCACGACCAACCCTAGGTGCACCCGGGGGGCCTCTACCAGAGATGTATTGGATATACTGGATCCTTGTATGGTCCCCCTGACCCCGGCGTCAAAGGTGCCAGAAAAAAAATTTTAAGCTTAAATCCTGTTGCACCAAAGGCGCAGAAGAAAATTCTGCCTCAAACAGTGGAACGGGAGGAGGGGCGGGGGGGGGGGGGGAGAGGGGTCCAGCGGGGGGGGGGGGGGATCCCCCCTCCTCCGACGGTAAACGGTCGTTCTAATACATCCCTGGCCTTTACACCATCTCCAGCAGATGCCTGTACATCAGCCCCCTCTCTTTCTGGCCCTCTTTCTGAAGGTCATGCCGTGCCCATTGCTGCACCCCTGCGCAACCCCATGCTGCGCCCTTGCGCCACCTTGCCCTGCGCCCCTTCGCGGTCCCACCCTGCGCCCCTGCGCAGCTCTGCACTGTGCCCCAAGAATTTGTACGCCGCCCCCGTGTGCGCCTTTCTGGTGCGGTCCTTCAGGTTTCGACGCAGAGTGGCTTCCTATGAGCAGCCATCTTCACGATCCGCCTCCTGTAGCATGGACTGCAAGCCGTTCCGAATTGGTACCGCCTGCTTGCTCCGCTCGCATGTCCCATCGCCAACTGTAACCCCTCTTCCAGGACCCCAGGGTCAGTCCTCCTCCACCACGGATTTGCACGTGGGCTGTGCATCCGCCGGCTCCATTCTTCGCCTGAGAAGAGCGGGTGTGCGACTGAGAGACAGGGGGTTCCTTCGAAGACCTCTGGTATTTGTGGTCTCCCCCCCCCGGCCCAGAACCGTCCCCCACCCTCTTCCCTTTGCTCAGTGCCGAGTGTGCGCATTGGCGTTGCTTGCCGATGCTTTTGAGGTCTACCACGTTTTTGGGGGGTTCTTTTGACCCCCTCCCCTGAGTTTTGCTTAAAAGGGGGCGCGGGGGGTCTGGAACCCAAAAGTCCAACAGTTTGTGTACCAAAAAAATTAGCCCAAATCAATATTTCCTGTTGTACATTTCACTTTTTTCCCACAATGTTTCAAATCGCATCACTGGCTTCTGTAGGTTTGTCAGATGCTGCCTGTCAAAAAAATCAACCTCCTAACGCTTTGACGGCACTATTAACCGCAAAAGCCAGGTACCACATGACTACGCGTATAAAGGCAACTTTTTTGGGACGAAATTTGAATATGTGCTCGCAATGTTGATGCTTCTTATGAACAGATATGCAAGTTGCAAAGCTCGAAGATCATGAAATCATGGGTGTTGGTCAAATCGGGTCCGAGAGGGAGGGGTGTTAGCCCCCCCCCCCCCCAAGGAGATGCTGAGTTGTTAAGCAAAACTCTGCCCCTCCCCCACAAAAAAATTCTTAATGAATTGCTGCCATGACCTGCCACCCCTCGAGAAAATGGTGGGCTAACAGCGGTGTCCGAAAATGGCTAAAATCGCCAAAAATTAATCCAAATAACGCTGTGCAAAAACGGCCGAAACGCCTGAAAACAATACAACTACCGCCATCCGAAAACGGCCAAAGCTGTGTCTGCGGCATATTGCACATCACCGGTCCCGCCCCCGCTCAGGCGCAAGATGTGAAGCCAATGGGTGTCCGTTTGTGGCTGTTGTGGAATCCGGGGATATCCGTGGCCTCCTGTTAAATCGGACACGAGCGTGCGGTACCGCCTTTGCTGGAAAAGATCACGGAAAGGCGTGCCAAGTGGTGCCGGCAACAATGATCACTTGGCAATGATCATCGCGGCATCATGGCAGGGGGTGGTGTCTTCTATGCATGTTGAATTTGTGTTTTGCTTTGCGCTGCCTATGTTACCAATGCAACCTAAGTCTTGAGACTTGTCTCACCCCGCCCCCGCCCCCCCCTCTGGCAACATTCGGAACTGGTTGGCAATGGCCATATGCCTTGGGTGCTGTGGACGGGAGTCCCCAAGAAACTGGTGCACAAATTGCTTAACCAGTTTGCTGCCCCAATAGCACAGCAACCCGTACCTTCAACATGTGACCACGCACCATGTTCAAAGCTCATATATGAAGGTGCGTAGTCTTGCCGCATTCATGTGAGTGGTACTCGTCGTGTGCCCACAGGTAACACAGTCCCCTCTACGCTTCGAGGTGTGTTGCCGAAGGCAATAGAGGTTTGGTTCGGCGCCTTTGGCCCCGGATTTCATGGCGAGTGCTGCATCGATGGTGGTTGGCGGTCAACGGCAGTGGCGGCAGGCGTTCACACCACGGATGGTTGGAACAGGGCTGTATGACAGTGCGAGGGCCGACTGCAAAGACCATAGGCTGCAGTCTTGGTCTTGACGCGCACACGATGCCTCGCGCCAGACCTGGGCCGGTCGGCACAGACGAGGGTGAGTACTTGAATGCTTGGCAGGAGCCTACTACTGCCAAACTGAGGAAACTTGTGCTGTGTGCATGTCAAATCACATCATATTTTTTGTAGTGCGCTTTGGCCTGTGGTGGTGGGGCTACGAGAATATGCCACACAAGCCCTACACAACTGTCGTGCAGGATTCGTTCCACAGAATTTCTCACCTGGAAACCCCCCCTTGGCCCAGAAAGAAGACTGGGTTGTGGCAGTAAGCCGGCAAGCGTTAGCAGCGCATGAAGCAGAAGAAAGCCCCGTCAGTGGCTGTGGAGGACCATGGGTACCTTTCTGTCACAAAGAGGGACGGATTGGTGGGCCCTCGATGAACAGGGGCAATCAGCGGTTCAACAGCGGCGGTTGGCGGTCAACTGACGACGGTTGGCGGCTGGCAGGACGGTGCACCAGGTGCAGGGGGGGGGGGGTCCCGAGGGCAGAAAGAAGAACAAAAAGGGCCCCCACAAGACCCGTGGCAACGCACTTTGCACAGTGCCCAACAAAGAGCATCATGCCGGTCCCCAAGGCCCCCCTTGTGGGCAGCACTTCTTTTCACGTAGGCACACACACACATACCGTCCCATGATGGTGCCCTCGTCAGGGCTCTGCAGCAGATCACTGGATTCGGGGTCCGCCCACGTCAGCTCCACCCACTTACATTGTGTAAGCACCAGCTGCTCCTACAACACGCAAGCCGTGCAGACTGGCGAGCGTTGGCCACGCAGGAGATCAAAGACCGGGGTTAATCTCCAAGATCAGCACAACTCATTTCACAGCCCATATCACATCCTGTACACATCTCTTGTGGCGCCCCCCCCCCCCCTTTTGCAGGTGCACGCATTTTGTGTGCACTAGGCAACCCCCCGCCCCCTTGTGGTCTGCCATGTGACAGACCCACTCGCCGGCCCACACATATCACACGCTGTGCAGATCCATTGAAGGGAACACCCGCTGGTGGCATCGCACAGTAAAAAATGAGCCAAAAGCGCACGAGTAACCCAAAAGCGGGCCCATGGTGCTTTAAACCTGGGCGGGCTTGGAAGAGGGAGTGTGGTAGGCGCAGGGGTATGCCCCTCAATCCGCACTATAAAATTCGCATTATTTTTCTGGGTTCACTTTTTCAGGTTTGGAGTAGTGTTAGGCCAAAAGAAAGGCCCTGATAACCCCAGCCCTACCCCTACTCCTGGAACACGGACCCTTCTTTGATTCGGATTAGCGGTCAGTGGTGGGGTTGTAGGAGAAGCAAAGTGAAGCACAGAGAAAAGGTCCTGCATTGGACAATGACACACAACAAAATTCTGTGCTGGGCAACTGCATTGACTTTGGTGTTCGCTGATCCTACGCTTACTCAACTTTCCTCAACGTTGAAATGTGAAATCAGCAGCACCATTGGTATCATGATCCTGAAGCTACAATCTGTCAAACATAGGGCAAGGTGGGGGGGGGGGGGTCCGCATACAGGGAATGGGCCCGCCTCCCGCCTTATGACCACATAATCTACATGGCATTGACAAAACCAGCATCAACATGGTGATTGTCCCGGTAAAGTGTGCAAGATTCACGCAAAAAAAATTAGCTGCCCGCCCCGACACGACCGCCCATCCACCCTGACACGCCTACCAGCCAGCCCCAACATGCCCGCCTGCCCACCGTGACACGCCCGCCTGCCCACCCTGAGACACGTGCCTGCCGGTGTAGACACACGTGCCTGCCCGCCCCACTGCGCCCGCCCGACACGCCCTCCCGCCCACACCAACACGCCAGGCTGCCCGCCCTGACACGCCCGCGACACACGTGCCCACCCGCCCGCCCACCTACCCTGACATGTGCATGCACCCCCACATGCACGCGCTCCCGGACACGCCCCCGGCCACACACCCGCCTCATTTTGAGATAATAGGAAAATGAGGGGCTCAAAACCCGACCCCAGAGTTTTGCTTAAGGGAGGTGGGGGATGGGGGGGGTCCAAGGGGGGGAGGGGGGGCTCACCACAAATGTGTACCATAGTATCACAGTGCAGGTCAGCTTCGGCGCCTTGTAGAAATTTGCTTTGGCGCCTTCGGCGCCTAGTATTTCCTATGCTTTCTGGGCCAAGGTGACGGTTCCCCCCCTGGGGGCGGGGGGATTTCAAAGGGGGTAGGGAAGGTACCATTGACGAAGGGCAGTGGCAGCCTTCGTAGCCCATGCACTCCACCGCAAAAACTCTTTCGCCACATCTTCATACCCCATGCTTTGGCTCCGGGTCTGGCACTATTTCGGCTCATTTTCAACCCAGGGGAATCGCCCTTCAGCCACTACACTCTAAACACATACGCTGTGTAGAGGGGTGGAGTGCACAAAACGTAGTGTGACGCACAGTCTGAAAGGCAGTCAACCTGCACTTTAGGGTCCATCACCTTTTTTGTCTCCTTGGTCTCCTGCTGCTGTAGGGCCAATTTCTCGTTCAGCATGTCAACAAACTTCCGTTTGGCCTCGGCGTGCGATGGATCAGTGGATGCAACCTGAAAACACAGACAAACATGCTTGCAGTAAATCCGAACCCAACAGTGACCTCCTGAGCAGACCCATGGGGTGCGTGCAGGAAAGGCTCAGTACGTGTGCCGGGTGATACAGATGTAGGCAGAGGGTTGGGTTTCACCAGGAAATTGTCCGGATTTTTTGTCGACAGACGGTCAGGAAGTGTTTTTTGGGAGATGAAAATGGGCCTTATGCCCACAGATGTGCTTCTGCCCCTTGGTGTTCCTCCAGTGCTGGCGACACCCATGGGGGGAGAGGGGGGGGGGGGGTTCTGGATATCATGAAGCACTTCTACCCATGCGCAGACCGCGGTGCTGCTGCTGAGCACATTCCACTCATCCAACATCAACGCCTCTGAACTATCACTTTGGTGAGCGAGAGACCGGCCAGTCTGAGGCTATGAAGCGACAAACATCGAAACAGTCTTGAGAGCAATCAAAGCAAACACAGCGGGGGGGGGGGGGCTGTGCCAGGGAAATTCTGCAGCAGCTTATTCTGATGGACGGGGGGGGGGGGGGCTGTGCCAGGGAAATTCTGCAGCAGCTTATTCTAATGGCACACATTCTATGCAAATTGTACAGTAGCCAGAATATGCCCATGGATCGTCACCGAGGTGGTCCCCTCCGTTGGGCAAGCCACCGTCGGCAGCCCCAAATGGCGGCAGCCGTTCAAATCACGGATGATTGAAACAGGGCTGTATGACAGTGCTAGGGCCGACTGTAAAGACCATCGGCTGCAGTCTTGGTGTTGCCACGCAGGCGATGCCCCGCGCCAGACCTTGAAAAACCTTGAGTGAGAGCACCTGGTCACACTCAACGTGATCGGGGCACGGTGCCAGTCACTGCAACACACACTGTAGGCTAGGAAACTGAACCCGAGGCTGGGAGATGGCCCACGCTACCCACAGCAATGCACACCCTTCTACCCACCACTGTGTGCAGGACACTATTCACATCATGCCACATCGTATCCAGTACCACCTCCCCCACCTCGCCTACATGCGATGACAACACTGCACACAGTGCCATCGCAACGGTTCAGCCTTGCAACCCCAGAAGTGTGGTCGTGCAATTTTGCTTCCGGTGGGGCTTTGCGTCATGTACGAGGGGTTCGTTCCACTGCCACGTCTTACTGCTGTTAGTCGCGTTGTTGGTGGGTAGTGACGAGGAATGTGGTGTGGTGGTGGGGGGGGGGGGGAGGCATTTTTCTGGTGGTGGGGGTTGTAACCACAGGTTGAATCTGGGCCGGACGTCTGGGGCAAGGGGAAACAGGCTATGAGCACTCGGGAGTCCCCATTGGCCTACGTCCACCGTTGCCTCTTCTGTCAGGCCCTCTTCTCGCTGTGAGTCACGTTGTTGGTGGGCAGTGACGTAACGTGGTCTGATGGATGGGTGGGGGGGGGGGTGGCGCAGTTTTCTGGTGGTGGGACTTTGGAAATGGAGACATTGTGACATGTTGGTTGACTCCAAATGATTCATGCTGCACAGGGCATGTTCGTCGCTCGCTGAATCTGGGCCGGACGTCTGGGGCAAGGGGAAACAGGCTATGAGCACTCGGGAGTCCCCATTGGCCTACGTCCACCGTTGCCTCTTCTGTCAGGCCCTCTTCTCGCTGTGAGTCACGTTGTTGGTGGGCAGTGACGTAACGTGGTCTGATGGATGGGTGGGGGGGGGGGTGGCGCAGTTTTCTGGTGGTGGGACTTTGGAAATGGAGACATTGTGACATGTTGGTTGACTCCAAATGATTCATGCTGCACAGGGCATGTTCGTCGCTCGCTGGCACTTTCAGGTGCACAGTGCAGGTGCCAGAATTGAAATGGGAATGGGAGAGCCCTGTGACACGCTGGTTACCCTAAATGATTCATGCTGCATAGGGCCGGCTTGCTGCGCGATGGCTCATGCAGGGCGTAGTGCGGGCAGTCAAATCGATTGAGTGGCATCCTACGGTTCGTTGAGTCCAAATCATTCACCCTGCACTAGGCAGGTTCACTGTGCGCTGGCACATGCAGATGCATAGTGCAGGCACCAGTAGAAATGGGAATGGAAGAGCCCTGTGACTTGTTGGTCAACCGAAAGGTTCATGTTGCACAGGGCCGCTTTGCTGCGCGATGGCACATTCAGGGCACAGTGCAGGCATCAGAGTTGACTGAGGGGCACTCACCAGTTGGGAATGGGAGAATCTTGCGACGTGTTGGTTAACCCAAACGATTCATGCTGCATCGGATTGGTTCGCTGCACGCTGGTACTTTCAGGTGCTCAGTGCAGACATCAGAATTGACTGAGAGGCACTCAACCGCAGGAAGTGGGAACTGGTGTTAAATGAATTTCGTGACGTTGGGCAGTGATGAGGAATGTGGCGTGACGGGGGGGGGATGGCAGTTTTCTGGTGGCGGGACGCTGCAACCACAACTGAATTTGGCCCGGACGTCCGGGGCAAGGGGAAACGGGCTATGAGCACTGGAGAGTCCCCATTGGCCTACGTCCACCGTTGCTCCTTCTGTCATGCCCTCTTCCCGCTGTTAGTCGCGTTGGTGGTGGCCAGTGACGAGGAATGTGGTGTGGTGGTTGGGGGGGGCGGGGTCGGCATTTTTCTCGTGGTGGGGCTTGCAACCACAGGTTGAATCTGGGCAAGACGTCTGGGGCAAGGGGAAACAAGCTATGAGCACTCAGGAGTCCCCATTGGCCTACGTCCACCGTTGCCTCTTCTGCCAAGCCCTCTTCTCGCTGTGAGTCGCGTGAGGGGAGGGGAGGGTGGCGCAGTTTTCTGGTGGTGGGACTTTGGAAATGGAGACATTGTGACATGTTGGTTGACTCCAAATGATTCATGCGGCACGGGGCATGTTCGTCGCTCGCTGGCACTTTCAGGTGCACAGTGCAGGTACCAGAATTGAAATGGGAATGGGAGAGCCCTGTGACATGTTGGTTACCCTAAATAATTCATGCTGCATAGGGCCGGCTTGCTGCACGCTGGCACATTCCAATAGCTTGCGGCGTCAAAATCTTGTGTCAATAGCTTGCATCAACAGTTGGTGCCAATGTCTTGTGTCAAGAGCTTGCGTCACTAGCTTGTGTCAATAGCAGGTGTCAATAGCTTGTGTCATGGTTTGCACTGGTTTGAAAATGTGCGGCAAGCTGACTAGCGCGGAGCCAAGGGGCACCCTGGTTCATCCCCCCCCCCCCCACCCACCCCCAACCCCCCAACTCCCCAAAGTTCTTGAACCCAGTTTGAGGCAATTTCAGGTTTTGGCTAATTGACACAAGCTCAGCACTGCCCTTTTGTGCAGGCTCAGTTCACAGGAGCCCCTGCAAACCGCCCAAACCTTCAATTTTGAGGGGGCTTGACACTCCCCAGCCCTGTCCCCCTCTGTGTCTGTGTCCCACTCCCCTAGTACCAGGGCTATGTCCTATGTGCCCCTGAGCTGAGCCGTCCGTACCGCATCCCCGCCGTTGACCATATCTCTGCTGGAACTCGCCTCACGCTTGACCAAACAACACATACCGCTGCCGGGGACGAGGTACCCTTTGGGGTACTGTTGGCCTTTGCATATTATCGCGAGCTCTGCCCGCTGACTAGGGGCGATTCGGTGGTGGTGGTGGAAGTGTTGGCTTTGGCATGGACTTCCTGGCTCTACTTCTGCACGGCACTGATTCCATGTGAACCCACCATCGCAGTCATGGCAGCTGTAATAAGAACGAGCGGGCGCCCTCATGACAAACCCAGTCTGTCTCCATCGATAGCCCCACCTCCTGGTGGAGACTCGACGGATGCGTTGTTTCATGGTGACTGTTGGAGTCTTGCTTGCCGGAGTTAGTGAGACTTTACGTTTGCTAAGATACTCAGTTTTTGTTTCTAGGATACACATTGGGTACGCCCTTTGGAGAGTTGGGGGACACAAGGGATGGGACACCGTAGCACACACACATTGATATCTTTGCAAAGAAATATCGTCGGGGGGGGGGGGAATAATTTGAAGGGGGATTTTTTTTGGGAGGCCCCAAATTAAGGTGGGAAAATTGTGGACATTTTGGCACATAGCATCCTTAATGTTGAAGAAGATATTGGCTAGGAGGGAGGGCTTCCACACAAGTACTGCACAAGAACCAACAAAAACCACTAGTGTGTTTCAAAGCCGGCCCATCCCGCCCAAGTCTCGTTGCTTAATCAAATGGAGTTGGTGTCAATGTTACGCGGTGACGTTTCATCAGGTGAAATCCGGCCCTTTGGTCCATGCCTCATGGTAGTGATCGCCGTGTTTGTCAAGCTAGTGTGGTTGGGCGTGTAGCCCTTGTTCTTGGATAGCGATAACATGTGGCTCACGCTAGGTTTGGGTGGAGGTGGTGCAACGGCAAACCCGCTCGGTTGAACCAGCCTTTGCCCGCCCCCCCCCCCCCTCCACCCGCCCCTAGACCCTATGCTTGGGTCAACTTCTTCTGCACACCACCAATCAACACCTTTGATGTGCAACTCGCGGAGACTCGGTGACCACAAGCTTCCAATAGCGCCTAGTACTCCGATCTCGATTTGGAATGTCCGCAAAACACAAATGGTATTGTTCTCCATGCTTCGGCGAAGTATCCGAAGCATCATCTACACATGACAAGTGAAAAAGACGAAGGCCGAGCTTTCTTGAGTTGAACACGAGCAACTAGCTTGTCTTGCAAAATTCCCGACGTTACGATCATTTTGGATCGGTTCGGCATGGCAACCAAAACCCGTCAAACCAAGTGGCCGCGGAATTCGGGTTCGAGAAGGTGAAAAGATGGCTTCTAGGACTAGAGGACTACGAAGGTCACACAACAAATGACGCGACACTACGTGCGGTGTTGGTTACCTTGAAGCTTGCCGTGTGCACTTGTTTGGCGATACCATGAACGCACTTCGTGGATCCAAACATTGTCTACATCCCAGTCTACACAACAGAAGAAAATTGGTGGCCACTCGGCGTTCCCAATGCTTTAGGACCACTTTCTTCTTGCTTTTTCATTCGTTGTCATTCTCTCTCTCTCTCTCTCTCTCTCTCTCTCTCTCTCTCTCTCTCTCTCTCTCTCTCTCTCTCTCTCTCTCTCTCTCTCTCCGCTGCCGAAAAATCGAATCCAAACTATACTCTATGCATTTTGGGCGACCGGCCTACTCCCTCTAGCAAAGGAGAAGAGGGAAAGAGGGTAGACGAGTGAGAGGAGCATCGGGATCATAGAAATGCCGCAAACTATACTCTATGTATTTTGGGCGACCCGCCTACTCCCTCTAGCAAAGGAGAAGAGGGAAAGAGGGTAGACGAGTGAGAGGAGCATCGGGGTCATGAAATGTCGAAGTCCTTGTTGCGAGGAACCACGTCTCCTAGTGCTCCGGATTGGGCAAGCCTATTATTCTAGATCAATGCCCACCATGTATGCGGAATTCGAGAATTATTGTAGCTACATCTCGATGGCCGAGTTTCCTAAGAGGCGAAGCACGTCAACACGTAGAAATCATTAGGAAGCTATAGCCTCTATTATGAGCCGTCACGCAAGGAGCTACACTCGCTACAGTAGTTACATTAGGAACCCTTGTTATTTAGGTCCCTCTCGTGGACGTTCTACGAAATCTATACACGAAGAAGGCAATATCCATGGGAAGGGTTACCGGCCTGAATTGTTATGCAAAGGAAAGGGTTGCATCTCAATAGTCCCAGTTGGTGAGGCCTTTTTGTGTGATATTTTGGATGTGATCACCCAAACCGGAAAAACGTCAAGAGGCAAAGGAACAGATGCTGGCTATCCTTGTGGCTAGGATGGTTGAGCATACGTAGCACGTACAAAAATATAGGCGCAAAGGAAGGCGTGTAACGCTTAAAGATTGAGAAACAACCCATTTGTGGGTCGGGAAACACTGGATGATGCAATGCACAAAGCACTCACTCATCTGTTTCAGCTTTTTGCTAGTTGAACGCTTTCTCTTTGGGTTTTGCAACAACTTGACCCCCCTTGTTTTGGTGTTGTGATTGTTGGACCTTCGTTGGCTCCCCTTGTGTCTTCATTCACTTGGAAGACAGCCCAAAGTAGTGACAAAAGTTTCGATATGCAGCACTCCTGCGATGAATTATTTCCGGATTTCCCGATATCGATTACTTCGTGTGAAAATGCAACTTATGTTCGACAGCACATCTAGCAAATAAATTTTCAATCGGAGAAAAAATTGGCATGCCTTCCGAATAACAAAATTTACCTGAGTAGTTGTTCTGTGCAGGCCGCGCACGCGACTCGAGTACCGTTACTTTTGGTTCACTACCACGTGTAAATCACCGTTCAGCATCTTTGTTTTTCAATATATATATCTATATATATATATACATATATATCTTTTTATTATTAGTATTTATGTACATTTTTGTGTTGTTCGTCATGGTAATTAATTGGCCATGAATTGGGAATTTAGCATGCATGGCTTCATGCATGGGCGTGACACATTCTTTGGCATCTTCACACAACTTGACACATGTGGATGCGCCAAGTGGCGGTTGCTGACACGCAATTTCAACCCATTTTGAGGAAAATGTCAACATTAGACAACGGGAATGCATTTGTTTATTATTTAGTCGTGTTGACACTGCAAATTGAGTTGACCAATATGCCGCAAACATGCAGATCAAGACCCGCCTTTCAAGTATTACACCTTCTCTTCGGGGACTAGGCGATGTGATCCCCCCTGGATTAGAGTGGTGGAACCCTCCCAATGGACCGGATCACAGATTGGACATGGATATGACCCCCCACCCTCCTAACCCCCCCAAAATGGATTAGAGAAAAAAATCCAACAAAGACCGTACGCGCGTGTACTGCCATGGAAGCCCCAACCACCAAGTCTTCCTGAACTTTCCAACGTAGAGCCACGATGGGAGGCCACAAAGAGACAGGCACATGGCAAAGCAAATACATCCTTGACCATGCTAAATTTGAAAATTCCAAATTAGGTGCCCAAAGATGAACTTGCCAAGCAGCATTGGGCAGATCACTCATGAGTCATGCTATCTTTGGGGGTCTTGAAGATGATGCGAGCACTACAAAGAACAACAAAGTTCTCGATCCATAAAGCAAAACTGAAGCAAGTTCCTAATGGACAACAAATGCTTGGTTTGCAACATTGCACACGTGTACACACACCACACACATGCACACACAACACAACAACGGTGAACGAGAGCCAAGGAGCCATGGACACCGCACACACCCCCACACAACACACGCACGGCGCACCGCAACAAACAATCACCAAAGTTCTTGATGCACAATAAAGTTCCTCATTCATAAATGCAAAATTAATGACATGAAGACACGTTACCACGAAGCACACAAACTAATTGCCCAATGAAAGTTCTTGATTCTTCCAAAAAAAAACATAGCTACTATCCACACATCATCCACATCATCAACTTGCCACAATCCAAAATGCATCAAACGAGATTGGAGGGCTAGATTGGATTGATTGGAGGGCTAGCAGATAGCACAAAAGCAAAAGACAGTGCACATTGGACCAGGCGAAAAAAATTAGACACTCAAAAAAGACAAGCGTGCACGCCCATAAAAATGGATCAGGGTGTTGACCCCCCCCCCCCCCACTCCCCAAGGACCAGATCATGAATCGGGATTCCCCCCCCACCCATTCGACTCCCCTTCAAAATATCCTTCAACCATCTTTGCTACCACCCAAGAAATGATGCCCTCTGCCACATCTCCACGGAAAACCTTTTGTACCTTTTGTACCTTTTGTTGTTGCACGTCGGAAGACGTGTTGGCAAGGGTTTGGATTGTACTTGCCTATTCCTATAACCTTCTACAGATTACACGGTGGGGGGCGGCAAACCGGGGCATGTTTATTTTGTTTATTTTGGTTGATTGGCTGGTGGTTGGTGGTTGGTATACATGACCAGTTCGCTTGCCTTTCATCGTGTTGCACGCGACGTTTTGTCAATACCTTCACACTTTCATCAAGATTTTGTGCCATGGGGTCGTGCGGATCCACTTCGTAGACCAGATGGTTCATGGGCGTGCGGCATGGGTACTCTTGACGTGGTTGTTCGTGAGCGCCTCGGCAAGCCCATTCCGATACGCCACGATCAGTTACCAACGCGTGAAGGAGCCGGGGCACACTTCTTGGCAAACCTCGAACACGATCGAATTCTCGTCGACCTTTGCTTTTAATGCCTCGGAATTCGGGGAGGAAGACTTTGCGCCTGGGGACCCCTTTTCATACGGTGACCTTGTCATGCACTTCGGCGACGCGCAGTCAACCGCTTTTTCCAACGAAACTTGCGTCGTTACGTTGCACGATGACGTGGAGGACGTGGTCATCACGCAATGCAAGGTCACGCACACATACAGCCCCGTAGCGGTCGCGGCCTTGGACAACAAGGCCGCGGCGTACGTGGAGACGTGCTGCCGGCCGGTCGAGTTGCAGAACAACCCGAACACCACAATGCGGATTGCCGCCGGGGTCGATTTCCGGAGCAACGCGACGTCCGGCATGGTGCTGGGGACGACCCCCACGGTGCGGATCTTCGTGCCGGTGGGGGAGCACAACTTCACGTTCACTCCGGTGCTGATGGCCGACCCCTTGGGGCGGATCCCTCACTTTCGGTTCGCCACGAGCCAAGAAATGAGCGGCAGCGCAGAGGGCTCGGGGGCCCCGGACGGCATGACTATCGACCCCGTCACGGGGTCCATCACATGGGTCAACGCCACGGGGACGGTCAACGGGGGCCTCTACAGCCTCCAGCTCGTCGTCACCGACGGCGACCGGACCGCCGCCGTGGACTTCCTCGTGGAGCTGCACCACCTCGGCCGCCGCTGCGACGACGCCTCCGGGGCCTTCGCCGGGGTCGCGTGCGGCACCTCCGCGGAGTGCGGCGCGGGCGGCTGCGCGCTGCCCGACATCCCGACGTTCGTCGCCCCGTCACCGCCCGCCGGGACGCGGTACGTGGCACTGGTGGGCGCCGCGCGCAACCTCTCCGTTGCCGCGCGCTCGCTGTCCTCGCATCCCGGCGGATACCTGGTGATGTCCCCGGGCTCAATTCCGCTGTATTTCGGGCCTCCCCGGCAAACCGGGCGCAACCCCCTGCAGCATGTCCACACGCTGTCGCCCTCTGTCAACCACACGAGCCCTGAGATCGTGTGCTGGACGGCCACGTGGGTGAACACGTCGGTGTGGGAGATGACCACGTCGCTGCCGTACTGCCTGCAGGTCCAGCCCCTACTCGCCCCCTCGTACAGCACGGCCCCGCCGTCCGTGCACGGCTCCCAGGAGTTCGCCATCTATTTCGAGGGCCAGGCCTTTGCGGAAGGCGATCTGTTTCAGGTGAGTCGCCTCCTTCGCCTCCTTTGGCCCGTTGTGAGGGCTGCGGTGTGGCTATCCATTTAGTGCCCCTTACCCCCAAAACGTAATGCCCCCACCCCCTTCGCAATGGTGCCCCGGTCCTTTAAAAGGCATGCGTGCCCAAAAACACATGTACCCCCCCCCACACACACACTACCCCTGACAAGGTACGTCTACCAAAGGTTCCACCTACACCCTCGCTTAGCTCCCCGTAATTCGGTTTTACCACACACACACACACACACACCGCAGAAGGGGAGGGTCCAACGTTCCACAGAGGCCTCAGCAGTCCTGAGCCAAATGGGGCGTCCTGCCCAGCGCTGCACAAGGATCCACCTCTATAAGTACAGATCACACACACACACACACACACATTTCATTCCCACTCCTTTTTGAAATCATTTGCCTTTGAGTGGTTGCAATCCAGTAGGTGGGTGGGTGGGTAGGTGGGTTTGTGAAACATGGTAAGTCT